>JAGXJF010004902.1:0-60885 GCA_019208055.1 Stipa capillata | reverse complement strand
GGTCCGTGACAATATTCATGCATGTTACCATTGTGTAAAATTTTGAAATTACTGATATGTTAATTAACCCTAAATATTTCATGTAACCTTAGAAAATTCATAACTTTAATGTACGACTCAAAATGGAGTGATTTTAGTTGCATTATTTTTATAATATTATTCTCTATATTGTAGGATGCATTGCATTCATCATATAGCATCTGGAATTCCTGGCATTGATTTATTGCTTTTTTCCTCATTTGTAGGTGTTTGGTATTTCTTTTGGTAGAACTCGACAACGAAGTTGACGTGAGTAGTACAATTCTACCGTATACGAATATAGTATCCGTATACAATACCCTGGATACCCGGAGCAGCTGACGTATTCGTGAGGGATTCTAGGAGATAAGGAAAGTAACCGCAGAAAGCCGGATTCCCCTTAAACAAGGAAATGAATCCCTACGTTTAGGGATGATTGGAGTCCTAGTCAGAGATGACTCCGTACCTAGCACGGAATACCCTCTATAAAAGGAACCAGAAGGCCCTGTGAAGAGGATCATCTAATTTCAGCTATTGAGTAGACATCAAGTCCTAGCAGATCGGCGCAAGGAGACTCCCGACTAGTTGTAGATCCCCTCTAGGCTAGCCACCCTCTTTTTCCCTTGTACTCTATCTCAAGGATTAATATATACACAAAGGACATAGGGTTGTTATGCCCCAAACCTGTCTAAAATCGTTGTTCTGTGGTATCTCAGCGTAGTTCGATAAGGCCCGAGGGTGTCCCCTACCGCTTCACTCTTTTTACCGTGAATACCGTAAGATCGACAGTTTACCAATTGTCGACAAAAGTGTATAGGAAAGTGAGCCTCCTCTGGTCTAGTAGTTTGATTAGCAAGGCAAGCATGTAGTTCGTGATTTCTCATTTAATTTATGCTATGGTTTGTGCAGGAGATAATTATGCTTGGTTGTTGTTTATTTCCATGGATGGAATCACTAGCATGATAAGGTTTGATTGTGGATCATAACCAGTGGGTTATGATATTAATTTTGACTAATAGTTATGGAATCCAATAAGTAAGATGCGAGAGCCGGGGTTCTGCTTTAATAGATGGATCGATGGGCAAGGTGGGCGTATGCACCCAAGTTGTCCAATGGATGCCGGTATTGTTGGGCTATACCCTTCACTAAAGTGTTATGCGAAAGTGTTGGGTAGTCATAGCCGGTTTGTGAAAGAAATGTACTAAGTCTTGGTTGACTTAATAAAATATTGAATTGAATCTTGGTTGACTTAATATTATGGAATGATTGAAATCATGTGTAATTTTACCATTCTTCCTAATCTAAATGTATGCTTTAAATCTGAGAATTGATGGATATGATGTATTTATGTTGGTGCATATATTTCTCTCATATTATGCCATGCCATATTACTTTGTGAATGGATTATTTGTGTAGTAATTTATTTCTTTCCTCGTGACATGCTTAAGTTAATTGAGATGAGCTGAAAAAGTACCTAGCGAGTATGAAAATACTCATGGGAATTCCAGTCCTAAAATGTTGCAGGTGATCCTAGTATACGCAAATACCACGACACTGAAAATGCTGAAAGGACACATCGATGAGCACCATAAAGTACCTAAATGGCCCTGATCGGGGCTATAGAGGATCGTAAATATCCCGTTGTATTCTTCTAGGAATGCGGGGTTTTCGTCTTTCACTTTTAAAGTGGATGGTCTAACAATTAATTTCTTCGTGGCACATGCGGAGCACACGAAATCTTCTTCTTGATTTTGGAAGTTCTTCACCTTAATATAATGGCCATTAGAGTTGCTAATTACATTTCTCATCATCCTAAGACCAGGGTGGCCTAGTCTATTATTCCATAGATGGAATAATTCAAAACTTCTAAATATAGTCTCTAAGGCAGTGGACACCGAAGATGTTACAATTCGGGTGTAGTACAACCTAGTGTCAAATATAGGAATCGTTCTAATACCCTTTTACCATTTTCATTGCGCTTTGTGATTAGTAGGTATTCTTTACCATACTCTTCATCAGTCTCTATATGGAAACCATTTGCATGAATGTTCTTCAAAATTAGGGGAGTGTTCTAGTCGGTTCAGGGTACAACAAGGCCTCTTCAATTGTCAAATTTGTGTCCATGGGTAGTGTAATACTAGCCTTACCAGAGCCTATCACACAAGAACCGCCACTGGCGATTGTCATGATACCGTCGGTACCTTTGTGAACTTCCTCAGTTTGACGTCACACGTGTTCTAAAATATTACATTTAGTTAACTAATGATGCAAGAAATTAGCAATATAATTAAATAAATGCGATAAACATCTCAGAACATAACATGCCATAAATGAATAAATATTGAATACATGAATAAACCATCCAAACCACCGTTAGAATAAAGTTATGCTCCCATAGAGCTTACAATACATTTAAAATAACCAATATATCAAAACGAGAAAAGCATAAATAAATAAATAAAGCCTCAGTATGTTGCAGGTACTAGGCTGAGTCGGCGATTAAGTAACCAAAGATCTCTATGTAGATCTGCTCCGGCGTCATCTTCTCTTCCTCGAAAATCACAGTTGTGGCCGCAGTGATGTCTAGGGAGACTGCTACCGCTAGAACCGGGACATCCATCTCCATGGGTGCACAACTGCAGGCAGGACCTCCACAAGCGCAATCACTGCCATTGGAGCCTCCCCTGAGCGACGGCAAGGCGCACCTCTGCCTCCTTCGGGTATGGTTAACGTCAATCATGTGTTGGAGCTCCTTGCATTCCCGAGACCAACGCCCATGATGGCCACACTTGAAGCAGTCCTGGTCCTGCTCCCCGTATGGCTTATCATGAAGCTTGGCCTTGCCCATCTTCATTGGAGGAGTTTTGACCTTGCGGGCCACGACCATCTTCCCCTTCCTCCTTTTGCCCTGTTCATCTTGAGGGGCGCACGCGCCTTATGACTTGCATTGTCCTCCCTGCCAACGCTGCTATTAGGTACATGTGAGATGAAGTTCTTCTTTAGAACCTCATCGTGTGCCTCTGCCACCTGAAGCACGTCAATAAGCTAAACATACTCTATGAACTTGCTTTACGATAGGTGTGGGCTAACTGTACGACGTCCGGGTGGAAGGTAGAGATAGTCTATTCTGTCTTCTTGGCGTTTGTGATGACTATGCCGCAAATCTGGTGCTGCGCAGAATTTTACTTCCCAACCATCTTGAGGTCTGCAAACCTCAGACGGATCCATTCCAGCTCTACTTAGGGCAGAATGGTACTTTAGCTTTTCAAACCACTTTTACAAAGCGGTCCACAAGGCAAGCACACTCTTTTTCATCATGTACTCATCCTTTAGAGTACTAGATACGCGGTGCCTGAGGAAATGCAATGCTTGGTCATTGTCCTTAGGAGAGGTGGCAGTCAGCTATAGGGTACCAACATCAATCGCGACTTGGAGCTTTTTAGATCCAAGCAAAATCTCCACATCCGATGCCCAAGTGAGATAATGACGGCTGAGCTAGGCCAACTCCTTAGACTCACGGTTTGTTATGCTAGTCATTCTACATTTCATGCAAGAATTTTAATAAAATTACAACTGGTAATATTGCATGAAAAGCAAGTGATGATACAACGACAATTCTAAACGGTGTTTTAATATTTAAACATGACGTTATATAAAATACTCAAACACTAAAGGTAAAGTTTAGATTATAGTTAATATAAAAATAGTAAACATATAAATAATGACATGACAACATAAATAGCAAGTTAAGAAATTTTTAAAACAAGAAATTGACTAAAAATTTGGATTCACGTGGTTCTTTTATGCTGGAATATGAATTTTTAACTAATTCTACATCTTCTAGGGGCCTACGCGCTAAATTTATATACAAAGCAAAATTACGTGTATCTTTCCCTAATATTAAAGGACGGAGCGTTTCTTCATCCGTCTCCACCCCCGCACCCCTCCCTAAAGCGCCTCCCCACGACCACAGCGACGCGCCGCCCCTCCTCCCACCCCGACTCCGGCAGCGCTCTCGCCGCTGCTTCCCCCGCCCGTGGAATCCTCCGGCTCCGTCTCCGCTGCCGCGTCCGACATCGCAGCCTCCCCACGACCACAGCGACGCGCCGCCCCTCCTCCCCCCCGACTCCGGTAGCGCTCCCGCCGCTGCTTCCCCCGCCCGCGGAATCCTCCGGCTCCGTCTCCGCCGCCGCGTTAATTAATTAATAACGGGAAAAACAGCTCAATCGTGCAGGCTGGACGAGATGACTCCAGCCAACCTGTTCCTGACCCGGCTGAATCGATCCCCACCCGCCGCCGCCTCCGCCTCCGCCCGGCTCGTCCCTTCCCCTCATCGAGAAATCTCAGGCCATCGCTTTCTCCCAAGGTGCGATCCTAGCTCCGTCCCCTTATTCGTGTTCTGCCTGCCGGTGCTCGCCGTAACGCATCTTGATTCCGTCGTGGTGGGGGATTGGTTCTTGATCTGTTCTTGGGCTCCGCGACAGCGGTAGAGATCATTTGCGTGACAAGGTATCTTCTATTTGCCTGCTTCGGTATAGGGGTCTGTTTCCGCTGGTTCTTGGTGGAAGCGAGCAGTATTAGATTTGCGCGGAATCGTTCTTGAGAGGCCTTAGAGCTGTCCAGCCTGTTCTTGTGCTAATTAGGTAGGTTGGAGAAAGAAGGGGTCTTGTTTGTTCAGTAGAAGGGGAGGTGGATTTTACTGCTCTGAGCGCACAACAGCTGTTCGATGAATTGTCTCCGTGTCCGTTTTCCTATTCTAGCCCATCATCATCACCCGTGTAGAAGGCAAAAATTTGCAATTTCCTCGGTCTGGTTTACCCAACCATGGTATTATCCATGGTACTTGAGCGGAGGAAAACAGGAAATTGAACGTCTTGGAGATGTTTAATCTGTTCTGGTTCCAATTCTTATACGGGCAGCGTTTGCATTATAATTTGGTGAACCAGGAGCAAATGGTGTATATATATGTACAACTGCGAGTGAATTAAAGGTAAGCCTATCACAAGATATATGACATGTCTGCGTCTTAAAACTGTCAGGTGGGACATTCAGGGATCCTTGGGCAAGAGATATAGCTAGCTATTTCCATTAATAAATTTGGTGTACTTGCAACTAATATCTTGAGTTCCGGATGACATTCTTGACATGTTTTGACACATGCTCTTTTGTCAACAGCCGACAGTGTTGAATTTCAAATGAGATTTCAGATAAATTGTGATCCACTAACATTTATGCTGATGGGGCAATGTTGGCACTGTAGCAGTATGGAGATCAATTGAGGTTACCCTTTTTTGACTGCTGGTGTGCTGTAGACATTGGGGTGGTAGTTTAGAGATGAGCATATGGGGTTTTGGTTCTGTTTGCTTCTATCCTCTATCCACCAGAATTTCTAAACACCCTTACCCCAAACGGACTGCCTCCACATATGCTAAAGCTCAAAATTAATTGTCCAATCATACTACTCAGGAACATCGACCCCGCTAATGGCCTCTGCAACGGCACAAGGTTGGTCGTACGTGGATTTCAGAAAAATACAATTGATGTAGAGATTGTGGTAGGACAGCATTCTGGAATACGAGTTTTCTTGCCTCGAATACCATTATGCCCATCTGACGACGACATGTTCCAGTTCAGTTTCAAGAGGAAACAATTTCCAGTCAGGCTCAGCTTCGCAATGACAATAAACAAATCACAAGGTCAGACAATACCAAATGGCGGCGTCTACCTGCCTGAACCGGTTTTCTCACATGGTCAACTATATGTCGCGCTTTCTAGAGCGACCGCGACATCGAACATAAAGGTACTAATAGGTACACATGATGAGGAGAAGAAGAAGAAGAATAAGAAGATCAGTACAAGAGAGACATACACGAAGGAGGAGAAGAATAAGAATAAGAAGATCAGTACAACCGAGGCATACACAAAGAATATTGTCTACACAGAAGTCCTCACCAAATAGGTGATGCAACCTTTGAATTTTTTGTGGCATAATGCAACTATGTTTCCACACCCTTTTCTGAATATCTCAATGCTAAACCATGTATGTTTTGTGCAATATTGGAACAGGTATGTCATTCTTTTTAGTGCTCTTGCTCAGTGCATGGTACCACCAACTACCAACTGTATCGTGTGCGGATTGTGGAGATTGAATAAATGCTGATGTTTCACTGACCGGCGTCCTTCAGAGTTTCACTTTCTACTTGGTAGATTCATTTACGACCAACTTAAGCATTTATATTTCATCTTGCATTGCTCATTTTCTCCCGAGGCAACGCACAGGCACATTTACTAGTTTTCTAAAATGTGAGAACCCTACTTCTTAGGTCTAGTCGGAAGAGGCGAGGCGGAGGTAGATCAACTTGCATTACCGAGTTGAACGAGTTCTGTTGAGTCGCGTCGCCGACTAGAGTACGAGAGGGGGAAGGTTGTATTGCGCATTCATCTCATGCATACATCGCAAGTATTTCATATAGATTCATTTTATTCAATTGTTTGAATGATATTACAAGTACAAAGTATTTGTTTATAATATACAAGAGAAAAAAAGATGCTAAAAAGAAAATTACAAGTATCTGATACAAAAATAATAAAGAAGAAGAAAGAAAAGTTACATGAGTGATTTCTTCTACCTGTACAAAATAACTAAACCAAATCTTTAGTATAGAAAGTCAAGCCGAAGAGGAGCACCAAATGTCGGGGGAGGCGACCTTCGGAAATGTTTACGAAATCCGAGGCCACCGAGTATATGAACTTGGGACCGTTAGGACCCCGCAGATTTCTGTAGGAGGCAAATGATTTTGAAAAACATTGTTTTAAAAATGTATGCGGTTCACCGGCACATTTTCAACAATTTCTAAGGGCCACATGGCTAAGACCCGCGATGGACAAATCTACTATATTTGTAATAGAGAGAAAAGAGGTGAGAGGATAACAAAATAGTTTTATTTTTACCTATACTAATTGCCTCCATGAATTTTGTTTTAAAAAAAATCATTTTACAAAACCAATAAAGAGATAGGCAACCATCCGTCAGTAAACATCCAACAGCCCACATATTTGACTTATCAACCAAGCCATCAAATGAGATTATCCAGTAGCCAATAATATTCACCAAAATATCTCAGGTCAGATAGGCACCACTCTATCGAGTAATATCCCAGCAGGCAACAAATATTGACCAAAATCAAGTTTCTTAGCATCAAAGGCAACCAAGCCACAAATAGGAGGTGGCAAATTTGCCACCGAAGAAGCAACCGTAGTAGCTATCTAGTAATGACAGAACTGCTGGAGACAGCAAGAGGTGGCAATGCTAGCATCAAAGAGACCTTAGGAAGTCTAGGTAGAAATAGGGTCAAGACACCCAGTGAACTAGCATAATAGCAAGCCACCAGTGAACACCATAACAGTTCTCACAAAGCTGAGCCCAAACACTGGAGAATAGAAGCTAAGCTCCAGGAGATCAAGACCATTAGGAACAATAAGTGAAGAGGAGCACCAGCCGAGGAGGAGAAGGATCAAAGTTCAGGAGGCCGAGACCACCAAGGAGAGAAGAAAGCCATCAAGGTTAGGAGGAAGGACAGTGCGTCCATAAGGAACAAAAGAGGGAACTGGGAGGAGGATAGCAGGAAGGAGGGAAGAAAAGAGGCCACGGCTATAAGGAAAATCAGCAAGCCCGGAAGCCAAGCCTACCATTGTCTAGCTTAAGAGATAAGGTAAAACCCCATCTAGATCATCACAGCATATATGTGCATGTAGATCAAAGTTTGATATCATAAGGGACCCTCAGAATCTCAAATTCATCATAGGGTTTTATTAGGTAGCAGTGTGTAGGATCTGTTCTTATCATTCACCAAAATATACCACATATATATATATATATATATATATATACATATACACACCTCAGATGCTTAGCATCATCACAGGATTGGCCTAGATCTAAGAGAACATCTGTTCTTCAGTTTTGCTGATATATATGAACATATAGAACTAGTGAGGAGAGGCTAAGAGCAAGGTAGTATCTGTCCACATCAGTTTCTGAAAAAGGCATAGCAAATTTTGAATCATACTAATTCGAGTAAGCAAAACTTTAGGCCACTTGATCATGAAAAATTGGTAGTAAACATCTAAATATCTCATATACAAATCATCTTTTAAAATATACAGAACTGACAACATAAATATATCCTCATCAGAATCCATTCCGCTTTAGAAACAAAGTATGTCTTTCTAAACAGATACAAAAGCTTACTATATCTCTAGTGTTAACAAAAGGGTTCAAGTTTTAGCTTTCTGAGCAGGACATATTCAGTATATACTATGACGATACACATATCACAAGCTAGTGGATTAGCAATTCCAGAACTTTAAATCGAGCAGAGTAGCTCATGCCTGTGATCTATCAGTCTAAGATTTTCATTCCAAACCTACATGTTTAGTTGGCCGAACCACAATCTTGCTGTCAAACAATTGGTCACTGAAACATATTAGCACACATACACACTAGTTCAAGTCCTAAGTGCCCAATAACTAGCATTATTCTGTAAATCAGCCCAAAACATCCAAAAATCGATGGTATATGACCAAAATAAGAAATTCCCATGAACACTGCTCTAAGCCGACAATCACCATTCTTATTAAGTCACTAAAAATCAAACATAGCATTAGTTCTTATTGATTTTAGATAAACGTTCATCATAGAACAAGGTGGATCAAAGTAGCATCAGACCTGTTCATCACACTTAAGATCATTATATACTAGTGTAAATGATAAACTATTGTCAGGATCAAATGACGCATGCCTTAAATTAAATCGTAAGCCAACCATGAGCACATCAAAACCACAATATAGCATTGAAATAGAAACAATAGACCAAATGCTAAAACCAGCATGAGCGTTTCAAAGCACTACCATGGCTACAACCAGAGCATCAGAGGAGGACTTTAGGGGTAAGGGGAAAAGAAGAGGAATAGGGGCACTTACCAGTAGAGGAGATGCTGAACAGCACAACCCCAGAGCGTCACCGGTGGGAGGCGGGCCCGACGGAGCGCCGGCGGTGCCGGAGCTGCGACGCCGAGCCGCGGCCACCCTAGGCGAGGCCTAGGTGAGCGACCGAGGCGGCGTCCTAGGCCAAGGAGGCGACGTCCCTGGCGGGGGAGGCAGCAGCGGGTACTGAACCCTAAGGCGGCGGCGCACCACTGGAGGAGTCATGGGGGCGGCGCCGAAAGAGAGGACGACCATGGCATAGCCAGCGGCGAGGCCGAGTCCAAGCTGAGGGCTCGTTGAGGCGGCAGTGACCGACACGGGGAGACCGAGCCCTAGGCTCAAGACCCCGGCGGCATGGAAGACTGCGGGAGGCGACGCGGGCAAATCCGAGTGGAGGCGTCAACGACGGTGAGGCAACGAAAGGCGGGGCGGCGCCGAGAGGAGTTCAGATGAGGAGGCGACGGAAACCGAGGGCGGCGGCGCTGTGCGGGACGAGGAGA
This sequence comes from Stipa capillata, assembly GCA_019208055.1. Taxonomy (NCBI): domain Eukaryota; kingdom Viridiplantae; phylum Streptophyta; class Magnoliopsida; order Poales; family Poaceae; genus Stipa; species Stipa capillata. Next base: position 51,381 of record JAGXJF010004902.1, on the reverse strand, counting down.
CCAAGAGAGGACCGAAGGAGAAGAGAGAGAGATATCGGGTGTGCGAGCATAAGGAATGAAGAGATGAGGAGTTTGGATTAGAACCCGTTGGGCCAACCAGGTAGGGCTGGATCGGGTAGGCCCGACAGAAGAGAGAGTCAACTGAGCCAGGGTCGGTCCAGATCTATTATTTCAGTATTCCTTAAAAAGAAATCAGAGAATAAAACCCAGAGTATCTTGTTTTCCTTTTCTTTAATAAAATCAAATTAAAACTTCCAACTTTAGGAAAACCTTTAGGTTAACTATCTTACTTAAAATATTTTGCTCAATACAGAAATTACGAAACTTAGTCTGAACCATAAATTAATTGATTAAGTCGATTGTAGTAGATTAAGTGATAATACCAACTTTTAAGTAAAGTAAACCAAAGGTTAATTAATGAAATGCTATGAAGATATTTCATGCAAACTTCAACAGTGTCAAAAGATTAACCGTTCATTAATAATTAGAAACAATGCATGAAGTGTACATGGAAATTGAATATATCGGGTCTCGCATTTTAAAATGTATTTTTCATGCATACATGATTCCGATATTGCATTGATATTTGAATTGTGAGGACCCTAGATTTAGAGTAGTCGAGAGAAGCGTGAGGTGGAAGTTAGGTCAACACGCGTTGCTGAGTTGACCCCGATTCTCTCGAGCTGTGTTGAAAGTTAGGTTGAGAGAGGGGGGAAATTTTATTGTGCATTTGCATCGTCCATGGTATACATGTGATTCAACTTCATGCATCATTCATGCGCATGGGAAATAAAAATGTTGAAGTGGGAACTTTATTGAATAATGAATACTACAAAATGTTATAATATAACATTGTTACAAATGAATAAAGAAGAAGAAAAGAAATTACATCAGTAATTTATTCTACCTATACAAAGATCTAACCAAATCTTCAATGTCAAGCTTCGAGCCGTAATAGAACACCAGACATCGAGGGAGGCTACCTTCATAAATATTTGCGAAGTTCGAGGCCATCGAGTATATGAACTCGGGACCGTTAGGACCTCACAAATTGCTGTAGGAGTCTAAGGGTTTTCGAAAGCATTGTTTCTAAAATAAATGTGGTTCACCGGCACATTCTCGCCTACAACCGCAAGGTTAGTTGTGGGGGCAAAAGAATACCGAGGTGAACCTAGATACTTTTTAGTTTGAAAAATAACTTTATAAAACATTTTGTTTTTCAAAAATTATCCAAGAGCCACATTGGCTAAGACCCTTATCGGACGAAACTAATACATTGTATTAGGGAGAAAAGAGGTGTGATGTACAAAAATAATTTTTATTTTACCTATACTAATTGCCTCCATGAGTTTGTTTGAAAAGAAATTATTTTTGCAAAGCTAAAAGAAATAGTTAAGGCATCAATCCATCCGAGGCTTAACCATCAGCCCTTAGCAATTGACCAAGGTCAAGAGTAATTGAACACAAGGCAACCCAACGAAGTACATATCCAGCAAGCCAACCGGAGGACACAAGCAGCAGTAGTAAAATTTACTTAGCTCACAAGGCGACCGAGATCAACCGAGAGGCAACCAACAGCTAATTAGCTTTGACCGAAGTCAAAACTTTCCTTAATTCATAAGGCAACCGAATACAAAGGAAATAGCCATAGCAATCCAGCCAAAGGCAGCAAGCAGCCACGTAGCAAGCAAGGCAGCTGAGAAATCTAGTGAACAGCCACGTGTAACAAGGCAGCATGAGGTGGCAACACAAGTTCCACCAGAGAAGCCTAGGAGATCTCGGTAGAAATGGGAGTAAGGCAACCAGTGGCCGAGCACCATAGTATTTTCATCAGTAACCAGCTCCTTGAGACTCTCATTTCCTGGGAGAACAGAGAGCAGTAAGGAAAGAGGCCACCATTCCCAGGAGCTAACCCGGAACCATAGCATAGCAGCAGCCACTTAGGAGCACAAGAGGAGGAACCAAAGCAAGGGAGAGTATAGAGAGGAAGCACTTCATCACCAACAAGAGGAGAGAGCCCTCAAGATTAGAAGCAGGAGCAGCAAGGAGCTCAAAACCAAGGGGCGTTAGGGGCATTAAGGTGGAGAAGGACCAGCCGAGGAGAGGAGGAGCAGACCACCAACAGGCCAAGGACTTAGGAGATCACTACCAAGTCCAGCAAGCTGGACCAAGGACCAAGAACCTCGGGGAGCTCAGATTGGCCGTTATCCAACTTAGAGATAAGGTTAAAACCTTACCTAGACCATCTCAGCATATATATGCATGTAGATGGAAGTTGGATTTTAGGGAACCCTCAGATTTTAATCATCATAGGGTTTTAAAGGCAACCGATTAGGCAACTGTGTAGCATTTTGTTCTTATCAGATTTCAAGTTGCTTCAGATGCATAAACATCATCATTAGCTAGCTAAGAATCAAGCATCATATATGTTCTTCAGTTCTTTAAACTGATATGAATATAGGTATATGTAGAAAACAAAAATATGCTAAGTCAAGAATAGCATCTGTTCACATCAATTTCTAACAGAAGACACCATAACCAACTTTACACCGTAACAAATTGGAGTGACCAATAGATAGGGCAGCCAAGCACTTGTTCTTATCAGTTTTGAGCATAGAAAGATATGTAGAATGCTTCATAATGCAAACATCAATATACTTAGCTAGAGAAATGAGAGATAATATATGTTCTCATCAGAATATCTTTCTTTAAATCCTTCTCAGACAAAAAGGCAATCCTATAGTATAGTTCTGTTCTTTCAGTTAACAAACTGATATAGGTTTATGCATAAGAAAGAGGGCAGAGGACAACTAAAACCAAGCTGAGAATCTGCTCCTACCAGCAAATAAGCTGATACATGTATATATATACATACATAGGGGAAAACAGAAGAAAACAACTAGATCATGCAGTATCTGTTCTTAACAATCTGAGCGAGCAAACATGTATATATATATCACTACCACTCAAACGAAATCAAGACCAAATTAGTATCAGCCCTTATTGGTTATCTAAAGAACTTATATATACACCATATATGCCTACCAACTTAAACCAGACACCTCAAATGAGCAAGCATTCGAATGGGTTAACTAAGATCAAGTAGAAAAATCTGTTCTTATTAACTTCCATTTTCCCCAAGCATTCTTGGTTTTAATTATCACATAAATGGATTAAGCATGGTGTCTATTCTTCCAGCCGACTAAACAGATATACACATATGAATGGAGGAAACATAAAAGGATAAGTTCAAGAACAACAACATCTGTTCTATCAGTTAAGGGAGCTAATGTGCATAAAGGGAAAGATACTTGATAATTAAGTGGACCAAAGTCGAGTGCAGTGACTGCTTCTCTAAGTCAAATTGTCTACTGTGCTCGTATGAAGATATATAGAAATGTCCAGATGCTAGTATATCTACCAATCAGCTAATGACCAAGATAAACACTATTTTCTAACTTAATCAGATTAGCATGGGTAACCATATGCGCACGGAAATAAAAAGGGAGCCAAGATCAAGTATAACATTTGTTCTTATCGGCCCCAAATAAATGAACTAGAAGAGTAAGGTTTTCAACAGAGCATCCTTAGGAGATGTGGCTAAGGGGATAGATTAGACCAGGGAGCACCAAGTTCTTATCAGTTTAGATACCTAGAGAGGGTCTAAATCCCCCATGAAACTTCACCATGGGCAAGTTGTTCCATAGTCAACATGCCATCAGCGTACCAATCAAAGAGCAAAAGAGGCATATATGCAGGACTGTTTACTGAAGCCTCAGATTTCCCTTGCACGAATACTAAGCCTCCAGAAAAGTTAAATGATACAGGCAATAGCACTATATGTGTGTACTAGGTATCAACATCTGAAATTACTTAGGAATTTCCTAAGCACAATAGAGCGAGGCCTGATCATACATCTATACTGGAGTGAATCGGTAAGCTACACATAATCAATCATAAATTATTGCAGCCTCAGAACCAAAATCAAATCAGCAAGTAACGAACCTTAGAACCCTAGAAATGGGGAATAGACCAAGAGAATTGGGAAAAAATTACTCACCGATTTTGAAGGGAGGACGGCGGCCAAGCATCGTGGCACGCCACCGGCGGGAGGCGGGCCAGCGGAGCACCGTGGTGGAGCTACTACGCCGGCCGCAGCCGTCCCGGGCGGCGGTCGAGGCGCAAGGCGAGATGGGGGCGGCGCGCCAAGGGGAGCGACAAGGACGGCCTCAACCGAGGAGACGGACCACGCCCGAGCTCTCGGCTCACGGCGATGCCGGCAGCACGGAGAGGAAGTGGCGGAACCTCCCGAGCGGGCTACCGGAGCGACCAGAGGAGGCGGCGTTGGGGGGCGACCAGACCGAGGTGGAGGCGTCGAGCGGGGCGACGGAGTAGCAGGCGACCGGGAACGACGGCGGCGAAGACCGAAGGGCCGAGAGGCTGAGGCGGCGACGGGATAGTGGAGGCGGAGGAGGCCAAGGGCCGGACCCGAGGCGCCGAACCAAGGCCAAGGGGTGGCGGCGCATGAAGTAGCCGAGAGAGAGGAAAAGGTGCTAGTAAAGGAAAGAGAAATTTGTTTTGCCCTGTGTGTGTGAGGTGAGAGAGAAGGGTTAGAGACCGGGTGAGGGAGTAGATTAGGAGGCCGAGCGGGCCAGCTGGGCCAAACGGGCTACCGGGGAAAAACTAAAGGTCGGCAGCTTATTCCCTGATTAAAAAGAAAATAAAGAATGAGGTTAAAGTGAATTAAATCTTTTTGGATAAAGAATAAAATTTTAGGTGCAACGATTAGTAAGTGAAGTAGCGTTTAAAAGAGAGAAAGATTTTCTTCAAAACTTCCTCTATAGATCTTTTACTTGAATGATTATATTTTCTCTTTTCTTTTCCTTAAGTTTATATATATATATATATATATATATATATATATATATATGTAACATCCCTAATCTTATTACTCTGTAATGAGCATCAATGCATGACATGGCATGTAGTCTATCTACTTAAAAACTAGTAGAATTTTGAACTTTTGTGATATGTTAAGCAAACCACAAAATTCATGTCATGAATCAAATCCGAATCTCAAAACACTCAAGTAAAATACCTTGAAGTTTATTTCAGATGTTCCTTATACATCGTTTGAATGGAGAATGTTGGTTGGGAAATAAAAGTGAAGTTCAAATTGCTTTTGAATTATTTGAAAGCATTAGAAATAGACAAATCAAACAAAATAAAAAGAAAAACCCTAATTCTATTTTTCCCTCTCGGATGGGCCTCCTTCCCCGGCCCATCTTCTCCCTCTTCCCGCTGGCCCACCTGGCCCGCTCCCTCCCCATCCTCATCTTCTCCCCGCCGCCTCCCTTTCTCCTTGCCACCTCTTGCTCGAGGCCACCACCGAGCAGCTTGCGTGGCAAGCACTCGGCGCCGCCCCAGCCACCTCCTCTGTAGGCCCGGGTGTCGCTCCTCCCCTATATTCCCATCCCCCGGCCGACCGCCTCCTCCCTCCCCTTTTCCTCCTCTTCCCACGTCTCTCTCTCTCCCGCCTTGCTCTCTCGCCTCGGTCGCCGCCTTCACCCGCCACCGAGCACTCGTCGCCCCACCTCGCCGCTTCGACCACCGCCTCCGCCCCGGTGCTGCCTCGGTTCCGCGCCGCCCCAACCCGAGCCGCTGCTCCGCCTCGGTTTCTCACCGCCTCGCTCTGTTGCCACACCGCCTCCCCACGCCGCCGCTTCCCGTAGCCGCCAGTAAACCCCGCGCCACCGCTTTGCTTCCCGCCGCCGCGAGTTCGGTCGGCTCGGCCGGCTAATTGTGCCATTAGGGCACATTAATGCTGGCAATTAATGCCTAATTGGTCGGTTAAGGCTAATTAAATGATAACCAGACACATTAATTGCTATGTTGTGCTAATTATTACACATTAAATGCTAACTGTAATTAATACTCTAATTAATGCTATTAATTAATGACCTGACACATTAATTGTTTGATCTGTGATTAATAGCGTAATTAATAACAATAATCACTGTTCGGACATAATTAATGCCCACATTATTTGCTAAACCGTGATTAACAGTGTATTTAATGCACTGTTCAACTCGTTTTAATATTGTCTCAATGACACCCGGGACCCACCCGGCAGATTTAATAAAAATAATAAAGAAAATCACAAATTTATGACAAGTGGGCCCCACTTGTCATTGACCCAAGTCAACTTTGGTCAAAGTTGACCATGGGGCCCACCTGTCAACCTCTGAGGCTGGATATGAGTAGAGTGAGAAAAGTAATTACTTATTATTTTATTTACTGAGAAAAATACAAAAAGATCTAAAAATTGATTAAATCTTAGAAAATTCATAGAAAATTCATTTTTAATTAGAAAAATGCAAATAATATACCAAAATATTCAAAAAAAATGAGAGCTATTAAAATATGTCATTTTCGTACATGTTTGCATGCTAGAGAAGACATAAATGGCTAAAAACTCAAGTTAAGGTTTTCCCTGATAACCGAAGAATTTCGGATCACGATATTTTGAGCGTCCGGACTCTGATTAAAATAATTCCACTTGCATTAGTCTCTATTTTGCATCCTCTATGCCATGGCATGCATTTCATCTCATGTCGATGTTCAGCATTTTGATATTTATGTTTATGCCCTTTCTTTTCTGGTGTTTTTGTTTTTCCCCGATAGAGCCGGAAGGTCCACAGGGCAATAATCTCGATCACGAGCAGAGTGTAGTTGCAGAGCAACAAGGCAAGTAGCCCCTTTGAACATATTGCAGATACCTACTATTTGCAAAGTATTATTTGTTTTCAAATTCAATATCGCACGCGTTCAAATTGTATTTTTCGCTAAGTATTAACCGTATTCCTGTGCATAAAACTTACTTTGTCGCCCAATCAACTATACCACCATCCCAACCTATCTAGAGTAGTGTAGTGTGCACTTTTACCTTGCTTACTATGTTATTATTGCTTAGACATGCTTAGACATGTAAAAGTCATAATTCCTTGGATGGCAGACAAACCAACATCATTCGGTTGGGTTACTTGGTAGGTGGGAGTTCAACGGGGGTTAACTAATAAACTTGACTAATAATCATTGGGTTAGACGAGAGGCCATGGCTGGGAGCATGGTGGGTTGTCTCGTTTTCCCGCAAGGACCAGTTCCCGGTGTCCTTTCGAACCAAGATTTGCGTACTTCTACGCGGGTGGGATAATGGACCACCCATGACTAAATAATTTGCCTAGATTTAGTGTATGAACTGCATTAGTTTGCCGTTTCCATTTGTCGGGTGCGTGAAAGATGATGTGGTGTGGTATCTCAATATAAGGGTGGGGTGGACACACGGTCTGGGAGACCGGGGATGTACCTCGATTCACAACTTATGGAACCGTGTCGCAGTTGCGGTCGGACTGATATACATGGAATGGCCCGTAAGGGTGGCTCATACCTAGGTCGAACGCATTGTAACTGTCGTATTCGATCACCCTCCACCAGCACACCTCGTGCAGTGTATCAATTGCATTGGCATTAGGAGTCGATCGATACGTGTAGGTAAAGATGTACACCCCTGCAAGGTTTGAACTGTTCGAGCAGCCGTGTCCGCGGTTATGGAAAAATTGGTAAGAATCCACAACGAATTAGACAGCTACAACAATCTCTAAAACTTGCCAACTTTAAGGCTGTGGTGTTAGCGATTGCTTGCTCCCAGGGTGGTTGAGGAAAAATCAGGGCATCTAAGGTGTGGTGATCTGCCATAAGGAATGATCGTGAAGTGTTCGACTCGTCTCCTTTAAAAAGTATTCTAGTAATCGATTTTCATCTACTTAACTAATATTATTTAAAAAAATTGGCTTTCTGCAAAAGAGTCCATAATTACCCTTTTATTGATACTTGTGCATCTATTACTAATTTCCCCTTGTAAGTCTTGCTAAGTACAATTTTTGTACTCACTCTGCAATCGTTGACATTTTTCTTGCAGAGGAAACTATCCCCTCCGAGGGTGGTTTCTACGTAGAGATCGACGTCAACGACGACTAGTCGCTGGAAATCCCAGGCAATGGTCCTGCCCGGGGTTTGGCAGCTCGTTTTGTTCTGCTGCCACTTTGGCCTGACCTTTTTGGCTTCGTAGCCATCTTTACTCTTCCGCTGTGTAAGCAACTCTTGTGTGTAGAAAATATTGTTAAGTTTCAAGAACTTATAATATCGCATTTTCAGTCGTAGAGTTGCTGCTGTGATACTTGTTTGTTCTCACCTGCCTCATGTGCACTGTGTGTATGTTATTGAAGCACATGATGCGAGTAGGGTTTCAAAATCTATATCATAGAGTTATTAAGTTTAATCACCCCTGTGAAGTGACTCTTCTACTGGGAGCTTGGGAGCTATATCATCCTACTCCAGCCGAGCATTAATTTGCCGGGACGAGTTTGGGATTGATGTTCCGGCTCAGTAGCAAAAGAGTGAGGAGACCATATCACCCTACTTAATCTGCGCATTTGTTTGTCCGAGCAAGTTCAGGGTTGACATCTCGGGCTATTCGAAACCATATCACTCCACTCCTCTTGGAAATGATACCCAAGGGTTAAGGTCGGGGTTGACATTTCGACTTAGCGGGTGATTTCAGTTAAAGCTCTCTGTTATGGATTTTGGGTCCCGACAGTATATACTTGCTTTAAAGCAAATTAAAAATTTAAAGAGATTTCTTAAGTTAAAATATAATTTCTTGGGAAGGAAATTAAATTTATCTAAAATTAAATAAAACATAATAGACATCTCCAAAGAAGTTTAAGCAATAAATTAGTTCTTAAGACAACAAAATAGAGTAAATGATCATATTAAACTCTAAGGATAATAAATCAAAGGTTGAACTAGATTGAGTCATGAATAACTCAGGTAAAATTGTTATAAACCCTTGAAAGATTAAAATTGATCATTTATCCAAATAATTCTTAAATCCTTAAAGGAATGTTTAAAGGATTATCTATGAACTCTTTGGAGCATTTTAATACATGTACCTCATGTACTCAATGCCATGTCATTGCATTCATATTTGGAATCTTTTGGATTTCGGACTTTATTATTTTCTTTGCCAAAAGTCGGAGATCCACAAGTAAACCCTTCGAAATCCATTTTCAATCCGATACCAGGCAAGTCCAGTTTCTTATTCATGTCCGTTGAGAATGTTTACAAAATTTCCCTCTTGTCTATAACAGCACAAAAGGAAAATCCATTTTCTAAAGATGAATTAACTGTTGTTTTATTTTGATCGCCGGTTTTTGGGCGTGAATCATGGTGGGTGATGAAACCTTGGAATGGGTGCCGATGACACATTGGAAGGCAGGTTTCATCACACAGGAATGTTTCATATAAGGTTAGTGCAACCAATGATCGATTATGCTTAAGGACTGTAGTGATCGCGCTTACCACATACCTTGTATGGGCGGGGCTAAGCTAAAGTACCTTTGTCCTAGGTCTGTACCCCCCTCCGGGAAAGTAGGATCTGGGTAGTTGGACGCTGTGAGTATCAACCACAGAAAAGGTGGTGTTAGCCACAGTATGTTGGACGTTGGAGTACCAACATGGGACCAGTAGTCCTAGGTGGACTACGACGTGGGGTATAACCGATCGGACGGCGAAACGGCTCTGTGATCATGAGTACGTGACTTGGGGCTCGCTACCTTGGGTACATATTTATGATCGTTTGTGGGTACAGTTGCGCACCTCTGCAGAGTGTATTGAATTGTGGCATTGTCACTCTATGTTCCTGGTTAAAACTGCGAACCCGGCAAGAAAGAGATTCATCGGAAATCCTAACGGCTTGTAAGACATGAGATCATTAGTCTGTAAAATTTGACTCTCTTACCTTTCAAAACTGCATTGCTTTTGGAGAACGTTGCCATTCTCAGTAGATAGTGCATCAAACACCTCTTTGCTATTCCTAGACTTGTTGAGTACCTTCTGTACTCATCCCTCTATCTTAATCCCTTTGATTAGACGGTGAGCCGACGACGAATCAAGACGTAGTCTACATCAAGGTCGAAGATGAAGTCTCCGAAGAACCAACAACGACGACGGAGGGCGAAAGCATCGACTACTACTTTGACTACTATGGTGAAGACCCTGAAGCGTAGAATCATAGGAAGTGGGAGATGAGAGATGTAGGATAAGACTTTTGCTGGAGCCAAATGGAACGGTTTTAATTCCCCGTACTTTTGGGAATACGTTTGTATAATTACATCTTGTTCTCTGAGTTTGTAAGTTAAGTTTGTAATAAATGGACCGCTGCGATGCTCCTGTTGCGCCAGTCCGTGACATGAATATTCTTGAAAAAGTCCTTATTAGACTTTATTGATGTTTTTGTCAAAAGCCGGAGTTCAACAAATCGACCCGTCAAACTCCATTTCAAATTCGATACCAGACAGGTCCAGTTTGTTGTTCATATATGTTGAGAACGTTTGACAAAACTTCCTTTTTATCTATAACATGCATAAAAGAAAAACATATTTTCTAAATATGAATGAATTGTGATTCTTTGATCACTGGTTTTTGGGTGTGATCATGGTGGGTGGTGAAACCTTGAAAGGGGTGTCGATGGCACATTGGAAAGTAGATTTTATCACACGGGATTGTTCATATAAGGTTAAAGTAACCAATGATTGATTGTGTTCAAGGGTCGTAGCGATAGGGCTTACCACATATCCTGTATGGGCGGGGCTGAGCTAAAATATTTTTGTCCTAGGTCTATACCCCCCGGAAAAGCAAGACCTGGGTAGTTAGACGCGGTGAGTATCAACTACCGAGAAGGTGGTGTAGCCACAATACGTTGGACACTCATAGTATCAACGAGAGATCGGTAGTCCTTGGCCGTTGTGCAGGGCTACGACGTGGGGTATAACCGAGTGGCGGTGAAATGGCTTTGTGATCATGAGTATGTGATTCGGAGCTGATCACCTTGGGTACATGCTTATGATCGTTTGTGGGTATAGTTGTGCACCTCTACAGAGTGTGATAAAGTGTGGCCGTGTCACTTCATGTTCCTAATTGGAACTGCAAACCCAGCAGGAAAGGGATTTATCGGAAATCCCAGCAGCCTGTGAGACATGAGATCAGTCTCTTAATTAAAAACTTGACTCTCTTACCTTACAAAATGCATTCATTTAGAGAACACCGTTGTTCTCAGTAGATAATGCATCAAACACCTCTTTGCTATTCCTGGACTTATTGAGTACCTTTTGTACTCATTGATACGGAGGGCTCCCGATCTTCACGATTTGGACAAGGATAACTAGCTAAGCCTAGATGGAAACCCACCCCAACAACAAACTCCAACGAGAAAGCCTTTGGGGAACTAGGAACCAAATCAACCGAGCTCTCAATTGAATGCCACGTTTACCACTCGGAGGCACGCGCCGATCCGTTCAATCCAAAGGAAAGAAAGGCCTAAGGTGGAACTCCCAAACCTAGAGGGATGAACCCTAGATTAGGAGCAAAGCTCACTTTTAGTCTTAACAATCAGTCTAAACCCTAATTAGAGAGGGGTATGGGTATTTATAGTCTAACCCCCTCACTTAAGGAATTACATGGGCCGTGGCCCATTTTCCTGCGCGCAGGCAGATCCGGACTGTCCGGGTAGCCGGAGTGTCCGGGCTGACCTCCGGGCTGAACTCCAGGTTTTCCAGAGAAGATCTGGACCCTCAGCCGGAGTGTCCGGGCTAGCTTTCGGGTTTTCCAGAGAAGATCCGGACCCTCTGCCGGACAGTCCGGGTTGAGGTCCAGCCTTTCCAGAGAGGATCCGGACCCTCAGCCGGAGTGTCCAGGTTGAGGTCCGGCTCCGATTCGAGGGTCCGGGCCTCGGCCGGACAGTCCGGGTCACCGCTTCTAGTGCACATCCGGGGGTTCCGAAGCGGCGAACCGGTTGGGGTTCGGTCGAGGGCTTGGGGACTTGATGCTTGGTGTTTCTCCCTCAGTCCCGTTGCTCGTCAGTTGGGTCTTCCAATTGGTTGCTCCCTCATACCTTATCAAGCAAAGAATCAAAGCATTATGTAGCATACCATTCATACTCAAGTCAAGTGGAGATATGTCAAGGAATAGGGTCATCTCATGTTGTATAGCCTTGGCTCGAGCCCTTGTCATTAGTCCAATAGGTTGCAAGGGTGGATTTGGGCTCTTGTCATCCTTGATGGAGGTGATGTCCGCATCATTCCCCCCTTCTTGAAAAGGAATCGACCTCGACTCCAACTCGTTGTAACCATGAAAGGGTGAAAGATCCGCGATGTTGAAGGTGTTGCTCACCGAGTACTTGTCCGGTGGAAGGTCAATCTTGTAGGCGTTGTCGCCGATGCGTTGAAACACTTGGAAGGGTCCATCGCCGCGGGGCATGAGCTTGGACTTGCGTTCTTCGGGAAAACGCTCCTTGTGGAGGTGAACCCACACAAGATCACCGGGGTCAAACACCATCTTCTTCTGGCTCTTGTTGACCTTGTTGGCGTATCGAAGCACTTGTTGCTCGATTGTAGCTCTTGTTGTCTCATGGAGTCTTCTGATGAAAGTCGCTCGCTTGGAAGCATCCATGTTGACGCGCTCGTGTAGTGGTAGTGGAAGAAGATCGAGTGGTGTAGAGGGGTTGAAGCCATACACCACTTCGAATGGGCTCAAGCTTGTAGTAGAATGGACCGCTCGATTGTAGGCAAACTCCATATGGGGAATGCACTCTTCCCACTCCTTCAAGTTCTTCTTGATCATGGTGCGGAGGAGAGTTGACAAGGTGCGGTTAACGACCTCGGTTTGCCCATCGGTTTGTGGGTGGCAAGTTGTGGAGAAGAGAAGCTTGACTCCCAACTTGGGCCACAATGTCTTCCAAAAATAGCTGAGGAACTTGACGTCGCGGTCAGAGACGATGGTCTTGGGCACACCGTGAAGCCTCACAATTTTCCTGAAAAACAAATTAGCAACATGTGAAGCATCGTCGGTCTTGTGGCAAGGAACAAAATGTGCCATTTTTGAGAATCTATCCACAACCACAAAGACCGAGTCCCTCCCCGTTTTGGTCCTAAGTAACCCTAAAACAAAGTCCATGCTAATATCCTCCCAAGGGGCACTAGGAACAGGAAGTGGAGTATAAAGGCCATGAGGGTTTAGCTTTGACTTAGTTTTGTGGCATGTGACGCATCGTTGGACGAATCTCTCCACATCTCTTCACATTTTCGCCCAATAATAGTGGTTGAATAGTATCATGTAGGTCTTGTCCCGCCCGAAATGTCCCATCAAGCAGCCGCCGTGAGATTCCTGCAAAAGTAGCAAACGCACGGACGACTCGGGAATGCATAGTTTGTTAGCTCGAAATAGAAAGCCCTCATGCATATGATATTTGTCCCAACCCTTTCCTTCTCTACAATTAGCAAAAGGGAAAGCAAATTCAGGGTCATTAGCATATAAATCTTTCAAGCACTCTAAACCCAAAACTTTAATTTCGAGTTGATCAAGAGGGTCATTTTGCGGGAAAGAGCGTCCGCCACAACATTTTCTTTACCCTTTTTGTATTTGACTACGTAGGAAAAAGTTTCAATAAATTCAACCCATTTTGCATGTCTTCGGTTCAATTTAGCTTGGCCCTTAAGGTATTTCAAGGATTCATGATCGAAATGGATAACAAATTCTTTTGGCCAAAAATAGTGTTACCAAACTTTTAGGACACGAACCAAAGCATACAATTCCTTGTCATAAACCGGGTAATTAAGTTGAGCTCCATTCAATTTCTCACTAAAGTAAGCAACCGGTTTGCCTTCTTGCATGAGTACACCCCCTATACCGATTCCAGTAGCATCACATTCAACTTCAAAGGTTTTAGTGAAATCCGGTAAAGCAAGCAAGGGTGCCTCGGTTAAGCGTTTCTTTAACTCTTGAAAAGTATTCTCTTGAGATTGTCCCCACACAAAAGGAACATTCTTTCTAGTTAATTCATTCAAAGGAAAGACAATAGCACTAAATTCTTTGACAAAGCGACGGTAGAAACTTGCTAGGCCATGAAAGCTACGCACTTGACTCACGTTGATAGGGGTAGGCCAATTTTTAATTGCTTCAATTTTAGATTCATCTACCTCTATGCCATGAGTAGAGATCACAAAGCCTAAGAAAACGAGCTTCTCCGTACAAAAGGTGCATTTCTCAAGATTAACAAATAAACGTTCATTCCTAAGCACTAGTAGGACTTGCTTAATGTAAGCAACATGATCATGTAACGTCCTACTATATATGAGAATGTCATCGAAGTAGACTACCACAAATTTTCCGATGAATTGGCGCAAGACATGATTCATTAGGCGCATAAAAGTGCTAGGAGCATTAGATAAACCAAAAGGCATGACAAGCCACTCATATAAGCCAAATTTGGTTTTAAAAGCAGTTTTCCATTCATCTCCTTCATTCATTCTTATTTGGTGATAGCCACTCTTCAAATCAATTTTAGAGAAAATGGTTGCGCCACTAAGCTCATCAAGCATGTCATCTAAACGAGGAATAGGATGGCGGTAACGCACAGTGATATTATTGATGGCTCGGCAATCAACACACATGCGCCAAAATCCGTCCTTTTTAGGGACAAGAATAACGAGAACGACGCAAGGACTTAAACTTTAGCAAACATACCCGTTGTCTAGTAGTTCCTGTACTTGACGTTGAATTTCCTTGGTCTCCTCGGGGTTGGCGTGATAAAGTGACCGGTTGGGAAGAGGCGCTCCCGGAATGAGGTCAATGCGGTGCTCGATGCCTCGGACGGGTGGAAGCCCCGCCAGGATCTCATCGGGAAAGACGTCCTCGAACTCCTGCAAAACACGAGACATAGCTAGAGGAAGTGGGGGTGAGTCATTAGTCAAAGCAACCACATCCTTGTACACAAGTACAAAGTGTAGCGTAGGTGGGTCATTCCTCACTCCTCTTATCTCGGATTTGGTGGCTAACATCATTAAGCCTCTACTCTCTTCCTTGCTCTTTTCTCTCATTTGGGCTTGTGGCTCTCGCTCACCGAATGGTGGAAATCACTCAAGATAGTGCTCTCTCGCTCACTCCTCTTCTTCTCTTCTTGAAGCCTTGCCAACTTCTGAGCATTGTCGGCGATGATTTGGCTTGGTGTCATAGGTCGCAGTACAACTCCTTGTGTTGCCACCGGAAGATATACTCATTGGTGTGCCCGTCGTGGCGCGCCGATCGATCATATTGCCATGGGCGGCCCAAGAGGAGGTGGCATACCATCATTGGCACCACATCACACTCCACGGTGTCTTGGTAGGCTCCAATCTTGAAGGCGACTTGCACCATGTGTTGTATCTTGACGGTGCCACTATCGCTCAACCATTGCACATGGTAAGGACGATGGTGCTTCTTGTACTTCAAATTGAGCTTGGAGCATAATTCTTGACTCGCCAAGTTGTGACAACTCCCGCCATCGATTATCACTTTGATGGTTTTGCCGTCGATTGCGGCCTTGGTTTGGAAGAGATTGCATCGTTGCTCGGGTTCATCTTGAAGTTGGACGGTGAGGATCTTCTTGGTGATGACGAGTGATGGTCCCGACTCGGTCTCGCAATAGATTCGCTCTTGTACATCTTCATACTCTCCCTCTTGCTCAAGCCTTGCTACCTCATGGATAGCATCAATCTCGCCTTCGCTTGCCGACTCATATTCGCCCTCTTCAGTGATCAACATAACACGTGCATTGTGCCACTCTCTTTGCATATGGCCACGTCCCTGACACTTGAAGCATACAATGTCACGGGTCTTGCCCGTTGAAGCCATTGAAGAAACATTGCTTCGAGCTGGTGCATCCTTTGAAGATGAGGTGGTAGGACGGCTTGTGTTTGACCATTGGCGCACGCTGGTATTTCCACCTCCCACTTGACCTTCTGTCCTAGTGGTTGTCGGTCTTGGAGCAAACTTTGCACTCGGAGTGGAGCGAGGAACAACTGTCGTGGCACGTGAGGCGTAAGGAGTGGGACGTGCTGCATATGTTGACGACTTGAAGTAGCGAGCATCTTCTTGCACTTGGCGCTTGGCCTTGATAGCTTGATGCACTAACTCCACAACTGTGTTGTAGGGTTGGTAGTTGGCGATGCGCTTGATTGGATGGTTCAACCCGGCCAAGAAACAAGCCATAGTCTGCTCTTCGGTCTCTTGGACATTAGCTCGGATCAAAGCGGTTTTCATTTCCTTGAAGTATTCTTCAACTGACCGACTGCCTTGCTTGAGGTCTTGGAGTTTCTTGAAGAGATCTCGCTTGTAGTACTTGGGCACAAAGCGAGCCCGCATTTCCCTCTTCATCTCGGTCCAAGACATGACAGGCAGCTCTCCATGCTCGCCTCGCTGATTTTGCACTTGTTCCCACCAAATAAGTGCATACCCATCGAACTCAAGTGAGGCCATAGCAACTTTCTTCTCTTCGGAGTAATTGTGCATCCGGAAGACCTTGTTCACCTTAAGGTCTCATGTGAGGTATTCTTCGGGATCCATTGCATCACCGGAGAACTTGGCATTGTGAACTTAAACTTGCCAAACTTTTCTTCCCTATCTTCTGGTGGACCCCTCTGCCGGTGTTTTGTACCCTCATCATGATAATTCTGCCTTCTGAACCCTGGGTCTCTGTCCGGGCGTCTTTGATGTCTTTGGTCATTAGGTTGATGAAAGCTTGATCCTCCTTCTGATGCACTTCCCTCATGCCCATCACGTTCTTGGTGGCTCCTTGGCCGACCATGATTGTGTGGCCCAAAGGTGGGTCTCGGGTTTCTTCATGTAGAAAGGGGTGCTCGGTGTCTAACTGTTCTTCGAGCTTGGGCATGCCGTGCCGCCATCTCGGGCATCGGTCTCATCAAGAGAGTCCTCTTCATCAATCTCTGCTTCTGGAATTTGGCCTCGAAGTGCTTGCACAACTTCCTGCACAATGCTTGTCTTCATAGATTCCATCTGCCGGGTCATATCATGCCTCAAATTGTCCACAGTGTCATGGAGGCTCTGTTGGAGGGCCAAATGTTGCCCTCGAGTCACACAGTCTTCATTGCCACTCGCTCCGTGTGATCCTTCCCTAGACATGGTTAGCAATGCAACAAGGTAGTGAAATATGTGAAAATTTGAAAATCTCTCATCTCACTTACCACCGAAGTCCTTGCCTCCTTGGATCGAAGGTTCGGAGGCCCTTGGAGGGTAAAAGTGTTCCTCAAGAGTGGGTTGAAGAAGTTCCAAGTCCCAAAGCACTAACTCAACAAAACTTTTAGGGATCTCGAAAGGATTAGCACAAAATACTAAGCAAAGTGGAATAATGAGATTTTGCAATGATTAGTAGTAATCCACAAAGAAACAATGCGATAAGAGTTGATCTCAAGGATATAAGCGAAGCACAAGACAACTCACGCGCAAAGATAATGAGATTTGTGCAGCCAAAGAAGTGAGCTAGTACAAAATGTTCCTAGCGAAGACTATAAACTCGTGTTGCACAAATTCAAAGAAAGACGCTAGCTCGATTGCAAAGTTTGTAGGGCTACGGATTTGCACACTTGTACCTCTTGCCTATTTTGAGCATTTTGAGTTTTTGCGCTTTCCTACAAAGATAGGCACTTTCTTTCTTCTCCTTTTTTTTGTCTTTTGGTTTCTTTTGATCTCTTTTTTTTGACTTTTTTCTTCCTTTTCCTTCTTTGTGCCAAGACCTACAAGACCAACTAGCGCTTACAATTTTGCTCGGGGTACTCTAGGTAGTATCAAGTGCGCAAAGCCCAAGCAATCATCAATGAGCTAGTCTTTATAGGTTCGAAGTATTCGCAAATAGAAGATGTTGGCTCACAAAGAAAATGCAAGGAAGATGGACTTGCCGGAGTTTTTTACCTTGCTCGTAGGAGTGTGTGGTGATGATGATGATCTAGAGCTCGTCACCAGCTTTCCAACGAGTCCTAGATCGCCGAAAACAGACTCCGGATGTGGAAGTTATGCCCCAAATGGTGAAGTGTTGCGCTCTGTTTCTAGCAAATCCGAACTATCCGGGTTGAATCCGAAGGGTCCGGCCGCCCGGACTGTCCGGCTGGAATCCAGACTGTCCGAGTGGGGAACAGAGAAGCAGATCTCAAATCTGGGCGGCCCCAAAAATCACCAAATCGAAAGGGCAAACGACCAAATTGGCTCAAGCAACGCAAAGGGAGGTTAGATCAACAAGTATAGCAAAGATCTAACGGATCAAAACCAACCAAAGCTCACTCAAGATTCTAAATTGCATCAAGATTTCAAATCAGGCTCTTTTTGCGGGGTTTTCGAAATAGGTAAGAAAAACCAAAGAAAGCTAGAAATTGGGGGTAGAAGAAGAAAGGATACAAATCCAAATCGTGAAAACCTTGAGCTCTGATACCAAGTTGATACGGAGGGCTCCCGATCTTCACGATTTGGACAAAGATAACTAGCTAAGCCTAGATGGAAACCCACCTCAACAACAAACTCCAACGAGAAAGCCTTTGGGGAACTAGGAACCAAATCAACCGAGCTCTCAATTGAATGCCACGTTTATTACTCGGAGGCACGCGCCGATCCGTTCAATCCAAAAGAAAGAAATGCCTAAGGTGGAACTCCCAAACCTAGAGGGATGAACCCTAGATTAGGATTAAAGCTCACTTTTAGTCTTAACAATCAGTCTAAACCCTAATTAGAGAGGGGTACGGGTATTTATAGTCTAACCCCCTCACTTAAGGAATTACATGGGCCGTGGCCCGTTTTCCTGCGCGCAAGCAGATCCGGACTGTCCGGGTAGCCGGAGTGTCCGGGCTGACCTCCGGGCTGAACTCCGGGTTTTCCAGAGAAGATCCGGACCCTCAGCCGGAGTGTCCGGGCTGGTCTCCGGGTTTTCCAGAGAAGATCCGGACCCTCTGCCGGACAGTCCGGGTTGAGGTCCGGCCTTTCCAGAGAGGATCCGGACGCTCAGCCGGAGTGTCCAGGTTGAGGTCCGGCTCCGATCTGGAGGGTCCGGGCCTCGGCCGGACAGTTCGGGTCGCCGCTTCTAGTGCACATCCGGGGGTTCCGAAGCGGCGAACCGGCTGGGGCTCGGTCGGGGGCTTGGGGACTTGATGCTTGGTGTTTCTCCCTCAGTCCCGTTGCTCGTCAGTTGGGTCTTCCAATTGGTTGCTCCCCTCATACCTTATCAAGCAAAGAATCAAAGCATTAGGTAGCATACCATTCATACTCAAGTCAAGCGGAGATGTGTCAAGGAATAGGGTCACCTCATGTTGTATAGCCTTGGCTCGAGCCCTTGTCATTGGTCCAATAGGTTGCAAGGATGGATTTGGGCTCTTGTCATCCTTGATGGAGGTGATGTCCGCATCACTCATCCCTCTATTCTATTTCCTTTAGTTAAACTGTGAACCGATGATGGATCAAGACATAGCCTACGTCGAGGTCGAGAACGGAATCTCTGAGGAGCCGGCACTGACGAAGGAGGAAGAGGGAGTTAACTACTACTTCGACTACCGTGACGAAAACCCTAAAGCATAGAGTAGAAGTATAAGATGTGGGAGATAAGAGTTGTAGATATGTCTTTTATTGTAACCGACTGGAACGGTTTTTAATTTCCCCTACTTTAAAAATAAGTTTGTATGATTGTACCTTGTTCTTTGAGTCTGTAAATTAAGTATTATAATAAATAGACCACTGCAATGCTTCTGTCGTGCTACTCTGTGTGATATATTACGGACGAGAAGACACTTCGTCTATGACATGTGAAAGACTAGCATATTATCCAAAAGGATAGTATATGGGTCACCGCATAAAAATTCCAAGTGGTTATTCACAAAATCCGAAACTAGACCAAAATTTGGTCCCGCCTAGCTACGCGCGCGTTACTTGGGCTAGCGGCCCATTTTCCTTCATTGTCCTCTTTTCCTTTATTTTTTATTTTCTCTTCTCTCTTTTTCTCCCATCTCTCTATTGGGATTTCAGCCCACGAGCCCAGCCCGCTGTCAGACCGTCCCAGCCCACGACTAGGAGCAGTAGCTAGGATTTGGAACCCTAGCTGCCCAAGTGGCGGCGATGGCAGCCATGCGGTGGCAACGGTCGATGTAATGACGGTGGCCGGTGCAGCGGCATGGAGCATGGTGGAGCAGTGTCACACCCTATTTCTAATCACCTAGAAATTTAGGTTTACAAAAACTTTATTGCTAATAATGTTAACTTAGCGAACCTAACTAAAACTTTTTGTTCAAACCATGTGTGTGCTAAATCATAGAAATAGTACAAACCAAAACCTCTACCTTGTTCCCTCCCCCTCACTAGTAGGTTGGTAATTCCATGTTCTTGCCCTTTTCCCCTCGACTCTCGTGGTGTCGTAACCCTAATCTCCTCCTAAAAGCCTAACCAACATTCGCAAAACCTACTCACCTATTTACCATTCCATATACATGTCTATATGTCTATATGGTCATATAAGCATACCCTTAAACCTAGCACGAGACTATTGTCATATTTTCTCTCTCCTAGAAAGGTCTTCCCTAATATACTTCTCGGATGTCCTCAGCATTCTCTCTTCTCTCACCCATGTGATCATGCATCCCATTTCCGTCTCCACATTTCATCCTGGAACCCTAAGATGTTGATACCCTATCTCCTCAGCACCTTCTAATGTCATCCCACTTGTGTAACACTAGACATGTTTTCTGAAGCTAAGAAACCGGGGAAGCAATCCTGTAATATTAAAGCATATGTATGTGGCATAATCACATTTCTTGTGCCATCTCCTTCCCATGATCTTCCCAATACCTTGAAAGGGGAATATGCACCTTTATACTATACCCATGTATCTGCGTATATGCAAACCATAAATTTCTTCTTTCCGAGCTATGGGGTAAAACCCTAAATCCAACCTTCAACCATATGTTTCTAAAAATGTATGAAGCTGAGTTCCAATACTTTTCCTGACATGTCATTCCCATCTCATGGATATACCCTTTCTACCTCTCTTACCCTTTTGCCGCATACCAATTATTTAGGGTTAAAACCCTAATTCCTCCAAAAATTTCCCAAAAATTCTGAAAACATCTCAAGCATAGTCTAAGTCCATTTCTACAATAACATGGCAAGGTTCGGCATAAAATTTTCAAACCATTCAAATTTAAGTTTGAGACGAATTTGAGCTTTGAACTACAACCCCTATAAATAATCCTCAAAAAATTCTCAGAAAATTCCCCAAGTATCTTTATATCTATATTAGACAAAATATGCAAAAATTTGATGATCTCTAGTTCAAAAAATTCAAAAAAAATTCAAATCTTAGTTTGAGCTGTTTTTGTAATTTGGATGAGATCCTAAATTTTGGACTTCATAAAATCAGTAAAAATCATGGGCGCCTCCTCTCATTATATATGTCTCAAACACATGCCCAGGCACTTTTGTTCTTTTCAAAAATTTCAAAATTATATTCTAGCCCATTTTGAATCTAGCTCAATTTCCACTGATTTAAACCTCCAAAAAATTTCAAATTTTTTGCGAGGCATCCTCTACTCATTTATGATCAACTTTTGCATAAAAACCTCATATCTTATATTCAACTTTATCCATGAAAAATCAAGCAAGGAATCAGGCTTTTCTCTGTTAATTCCCTGTTGAGCTTTGCTGCCTTCTCTGCTAACTCCACACATATGGTACCAACCAAATTCTCCTTGCTACACTCCCATGTGGTCCCTGATCCCAGTGCGTAGCTCTTTCTTCCCCATCCCTTCTTCTTCCTCCCTATCTCCTCTCTCTCTCTCTCTTTTCCTCTAAACACCGGAGTGAATTAGCTCCACACCGCTCCCACCCACCTACTCCACGAAAACCTGCGGCAAACCCCCTCCCTTGCTACCCTGCTAACACCTCCTCCACCGGACCCACCCCCTCACACTTGTGCTCCCTTCTCCCCTCCTCCATATCCTCTCCTCTTCCCCTCCTCGAACCCGAACTCCCCTCATTCCCCATCTCTTTCCTTGAGCTCTCTACTCTCTCTGCTACTTTTCTCCCCTGCCGAAGCCCTCACCGAGCTAGGCATCAGCCCTGTCTCCGGCCATGACAGTCGCCGCCCCCACTCAGCAAGCTCCGCCTACTACGGCAACTCCCCTTTCCCCCTGCTCTTCTGCTCGCACCCAAGGCCAACCTCTTCCCTCCGCTGACCTCCCTTCCCTCTCTTGCAGCTAGATGCTCGCCGGCGCAAGCATCTCCCCGAGCAACCGACTGCCGGTAAAGACCTACACCATAGCCATTGCCCCAGCCACCTCCGGCACCGACCGACACCGCTATCTCCTTCGCCTGGGTGCCCTGATCCCAGCTCGATCCTCGCCGACGTCGCCGGTGTAGCCACACGTCACTAGTAGGACACCACCGCGCCGGTGTCTACCCCCCTTTGATTTCTCTCTCCTCAGGTTAGCTACTAGCCCCCGCATGTGCTAAATGGTTGGGCTGCAACCATCGGCCCACCAATAGCCAGGCCCACAAACCCGTTTGAGTGGAAGCGTAGAGTTCCGTTTATGCTTTCTCTTTTGGAAGCGTAAAGTTGCCGAAAGCCTCTCTGTTCCCATCTCTTAAGCACTGGAAGGGTATTTCCTAATTAGACCTTCAACATCATTCCTCCCCCCTCTTAGCAGAACAGTTTCCCCTTTGATTTTCCCTCCCGACAATTCTTCGAAAGCCTATATCTCATTCGTCGTAACTCCAAATCACCCCATTCTTTTTCCTATATCTACCTAGATTCAAAACCTATCCATCAGTACCAAATTCATAATTTTTGAAAAAATTTGAACATATTTCGAATTTGAATGCATTATGTATATCTTCTTCAATATAGCTCCAAATAAAATGATTTCTTTTCCTAATATAATCTAAAATCATATAAAATATTTTTGGTTCTTGTATACTTTTAAAATATAAAATTTCTAAACTAAAACAATAAAAGGACGTAAGGCCCTATATCATCTCAATGTCTTTTAAATAAACAACTATTGCTATATTCCTCCAAATTATTGTGAACAAAGATTTCTAAA
Organism: Stipa capillata; assembly: GCA_019208055.1. Taxonomy (NCBI): domain Eukaryota; kingdom Viridiplantae; phylum Streptophyta; class Magnoliopsida; order Poales; family Poaceae; genus Stipa; species Stipa capillata. Next base: position 28,363 of record JAGXJF010004902.1, on the reverse strand, counting down.
ATACTTTTAAATCATTTCCAAGCCTCTAACCCCTAATGATGTTCAAAACCTAAATCTTTAACAATAACAACATTATAGAATATGAAACCCTAAATTAATTCACATATTCCTTAGTATGATTATCTCCAGTTATATTGCCCTAAAACCTCATAAGTAAAATTATTAAAAATCTTTTAAGTGATCTTAACCCACTTGAGTTGACTACATATGAAACCTAAAAAACATTTCCAAGTTAGCCCAAATAAAAATCAAAGATTCTTATCTTTCCAACATACGCTAACAAGTAATATCGTTGCAATACAAATCCAGCCACCTTATTTAATTGTAAAATCTTCTAAAAACTAGTATCTAACCAACCCTGTCATGCTTGCTGGTGTTGGGTATTAAGTGTGCTTTGAGTTGGATTTTATTGAATGTGCTGCTTATGTACAATGTCTTTAACGTGTAGTTTCAACTTTATGATATGTCACATGAAGGATCCTAAGAGTCGTTGTATTGGGATCAAGTTTGAGAAAAAGTTCAATATTGCCAGGCAAGCTTCCCACCTTGATCATGTTGCAACCCATACATACAAAACTTACTTATCTTGTTTGCCAACCATGCATGCTATGTTGCTATGAACTATTATTTTACGCTAGACCTAACTACGACCTAGTATTACATGTCATCTAGTTCGGAGTAGTTATCCTTGTCACCTTAGTTATCACTAGTTGTTATAGCACTAGTGATGACCTAGGTAAAACTATATAGATGTACTATGGCTTAGACCCGCACTAGCGAAAACCAAGTTTTTAGCAAATGTTACAGATCACTCTGGAACATTTTGTGAGATGTATTTACGGGATAGTGATTCTCCATGGAGTGTTTAAAAAATGGTTTCATGCCAAAACTCAAAAATAAAATAAAATGGAGATGACTTGAATCCAAATAGGAAATATAAGACGATATATGAGGAATATTGATGTAGATGCGAAAGTCTGTTGTAACATGGCTATTTTAGCCTGTTGTAGTAGAGCTGTTGTAACATGAAGTCGAGTCGCGCTCAGATCAACCAAGGGCAGAACCTAAGTGCCGCTCGTCCAAGTTTATATTGTACGTCCACATGCCCTAAATGGGAAGGGCTTGACCTATTACTCCGTTTGGAACTAGCGTACGAACCCGCACGCGATAGGTGACATGTATGGATGAAGTTCTAGCTTCTGTAGAGTGGTTTCCTCATTGTAGCGTGAGGTTATACTCAACACAAAAGTAAAACACCACTCTATTTGTAACGCTGTAGCATATTCAAGTAAGAGATGGTTAAACCCATCTAGCGGCTTCATTGTTAGGGCAAGATGGAGGAAAAGTCTTGTTATGATATCCCTGCTGGCATACCTCGCAAAGTGTGCTCATGTGGCCATGGCAATAGGGGAGAAAACACATCTCATGCTAAATCCATACGACCTCTGCAGAGTGTTAAAATCTATTCAAATAGTCGCATCCACGATCATGCACACAACTTGGTTAGGCCACACATTAATTAGACTATATTTAAATTTTAAAATGTGGGACATGGGGTGTGCACAGTGTGCAGTATGAACTACATGCATGTAGCATGAGTTAGTATTTGATGAGGTGTTGAGCTGACAAGTGGGGTTACCGGTGTCTTAATTGGTGAGACAGTAGCTAGGTGCTACTCGTCGATTGGCATCTATGATGTTTTATGCTTACTACAATATTCTTTGACAAATGCTTGCAACCCTATTACTGGTATTCTCGCACAACATGCAACCTAGGCTCTAGCCATGTCTTGACACAGTCAAGAATATATCAATTATACTTTCCTTGTGGGATGCTTATGAGCATATTAAATGTACCCACCTGGCTTGTTGATCTGGCCAAACGATAATGACTTCACTACGAGGATGAAAAAAATATCTACGATGCCAGGGCGTAACCTCAATCAGTTGCCTACGGGTATGACATACTAGTAGACCTCATCATCGCTTGTTTTCCGCTGTAGACCTTTAGCCAACGAGCTACGGATATAATATCAAGATCTCGATCTCGATGGTCTATTTATGTACCAGAGTTTAAAGTACAACATGTATGACAATAATAATTAAACTAACTTTTATGTACTGGCTATTAATCATGGGAACAATACAGGAATCACAAGGGTTATTTAGTTCTTAAAACCAGGTTCGCCACAAGTAGCAATAGCGTGTGGGCCTGCACATTGGTGTGGGAGCGTGATGATGCATGTGGGCGTGGGAGGAGGCGACGGCTCGGCTCGTGCGGGAGCGTCGCGGCGCGAGATTGTGGTACGTGGCGGGCGCGCAAGACAGCATTGTCGTGCGAGGGCGGTAAGCCACTTGGCATGCGCGATGACCGTGCGAGACTGCCAGCATCATGCGGGAGGCCACCTTGGCTATCGTGCCGAGCAGCAAGGTAATGCGCGTGAAGGCGTGATGTAGGAGACAGGGCGCTGCCCGACCGGCGACTCGGCCACATACCGACGACGACTGCCGAGGGCGTACGGGACCAAGGTCGCAGTTGCTAGGTCCACCAATAGGGTAATGCGGCTGTTGCTGCGACCATGCTAGGTCACCTGCCTCATTCGAGAGGCGCAGTTTGCATCGGCGTGGCCACCATCCGAACGGCATGATTGCCAGCGTGGCTGTTGTGGCCACCACGTGCAGGAGTGGTGTGATTTGAAGTGGCACGCATGTGTCCAACAACCCCCTACTGACGAGTCTAGTCCAAGAGGTGTTAGGCGAAACATAGGTGAAGTCTATGATGTGGACGAACACACGAAGAACATAATTACAATAAATATATGAACATCAGCTGTAGATGGCTCCTCTTTCTTTATTAATCGATCAAAACTCAGTATCCCCTCTATTTATAGTCTAAACTAAGGGATAAAAGTCCAACTATAGGTGACTAAGAAAAACCTACCCTTCCTTATGAAGGTGGGTCCATTATAGGTGGGCCCAAAGATTCCCCGACGAGAACCACAAAAGCGGGAGCTCATGTGTAACCTGGTACGCTGTGGCTCCGGAGTTTATAAACCTGTCTTGGATAACGACTCTAACGCACTTCTAGATAGGTTTTTGCGCTAGGGGCTGTTCTGAGGCGGCTGGACTAGGACAAGGAGATCAGGCTGTTCTGAGGAACGGTTACGTGCACAACATTGTTTTGTCAGAGCAGTAGTGGAGGCTACAGCACCAATCTTATGTTAGGGTCGGCTGTTAAAAATACCAACACAAAGCTTCCTGCTCTGAGTCAGTAGAGGCATGAGTACCCAATTGGAAGAGGTTGACATGCTAAGAGCTGCAGGTATACATTCTCCGAAACATCCTAACGCCTATGATCTTACTCGTGTTTTCAGTAAAAAAAAGATCTTACTCATGATTAGCTGCAGGTGCAGAGGAGGGTTCCTCTGACTTTGGCTTGGTGAAAGATTTCTGCTTCTCCAGTGTAGGCACAGAGGTGGGTTCCTCCGGCTTCGGCTTGGTGAACGATTTCTGCTTGTCCGGTGTAAGCGCAGAGGGTTCCTCTGGCTTCAGCTTGGTGAAAGATTTTTGCTTCTCGAGTTTAGGCATGGATGCCGCCGTGCTCTTCTGGAGAGCTCCTGGCTTGTTGTCTGGTTGATCCCGCGGGCTCGCTAGCTGCTTCTGCAGGACATCAAACTTTGCTGTTGCCCATGGGGGCAGTGCCCACATTCCCACCAGTACTTGGAGCATCGACTGTCAGCGATGAGATGGCATCTCTTGACGAAAACCACATGTAGCCACAGGAAATACATTCGAGCTGAAAATCAAAGGCAAATTCTATGAGACAGCTGTGACTGAAATATACTAATTTCAAGCTTATTACACCCCTGAGGGAAAAGATATAATTTTATGCCAGAGTACTAGATGAAGTTCATCCTTCAGAAATCAGCCCTTGCATACACTTCCAGCAGAGGACAATTGACTGTGACTGCTCCTCTGAGTTAACAAAAGATCTCGCCAGGCCTCCTATACATGAGATACCCTCCTATGTATATGTTCATATAAATGCTTAGAGATTCAGTTACAAGAAATTTTCTATCCAGCAAAAGTGCAAAACGCCTCTCTAACGCATGCCTCCAACAGAAAGCCAATCCAAGTTCAATCAACGCTTCAGATAAACACTATACTTCATATCACAAAAGACGTCATGTTTTGGACATTGACACGGTCTTCAAAATTGAACTTTAACCATTAATTTCTATTGTAATATATGTATGAAACCTAACAAAGTTATAATATTATGAAAGTACTTTTCGAGACAAATCTATGCATATGATTTTCAAGTACCCAATCTACATATTCAAAACGATATCAATAGTTAAAACTTTAAAAGTTTGACTGAAGCTATGTCCAAAATATCACTTTTTTTATATGGAGGGGAGTATATGTTTAACAATATCTTAACATATTAAACATTCACTATCTTAACTTTCTCTTTGCCCAAGCTGCCGTTGCATCCTTCACTTCGCCCTCTCCATCTCCGTCCTGTCCCCTCAATCTCTCTCCATGGTGTCAGCAATGAGCAGCAACATCGATGAGGATGGTGACGACATAAAAATTGGATGGAAAAGGTGCATGGCACCCATCATCCTTTTTATCAAGACAGCCATCGCTTCTGTGGCTCAGTAGTTAATGAAGAAGAATATGCATGCAACAAAATCTTGTCTAGATTCAGAGCATAAAAGTTGTTGCTTTTTAAGAAGCTGTTAACTAAATCATCTCAAGTAAGGTTCCACAATTAAGTCAAAATGCTCACAGAAGTTCTTTTAACAACCATGTACAAAATTCTATTAACTACAAGCAAGCTCCTGGCAGCCAGCTGTAACAATTTCCAGTGTAACCAATGTAAAATAAAATATGGATATCATACCCATTAAAAGTCCCCAGAAAAATTGGCCCAGAACCTACTGTAAATTATCAAGGAATTGACTAAAAAGCATCAACCATTCTATTTTTTAATTTTGACCAAGTCACTGCTGATTGTTTCGAACAATATATGAAATGTCATGTTTGCAACAAGAACATCAAACAAATCAGTGAGCAATTGCAATGACTAGGTACAGGCTGGTCCAACAGAGCACTTTGAAGAGATCTGGAAACCCACAAAGGCATCAACCAAACAAGAGCTTGAAGGCAGGTTCCCGCAACTGCAATGCTACAATTAGCACTTATTTTTGTCTATACAAGGAAGTATTTTATTTTTAAAATGAAATACCTGTAGATATTACAAGGAAAGCCGAAAAGTCCTATATGTACATCCAAAAAAATAAACAAAGTAGACACGTCTTGATAACAAAAATGGGACCAGGAAAAAAGAACATCTAAATACCTGATAGCGATCTCCATGACCGGCATGAATAATATCAGCAATGCCTACTTTCTTTTCTGTGCATCTTTCACATCGTGCGTCAGTCATCTAGTTAAAACAAACAGAAACTAAGAGAATCGCAAAGTAAATAACTCCATGTGAAAAATTAGTAATTGTACTGAATATTCTTCTTTATCTTGTCCTGTCTAATTACTAAATTTTACCTGCAACCGCCTTGATTCTTCTGGTTCAGATGTTTTCTCTGCCGTGTCAACCCGGCCTGAAATGCTCAAACAGCAAGTGCAGTTAGAATTGGAAAGTCTATTTTGACCCCCTGAACTTTAGGGATGCATCTATGTAACCCCTGAATTGTAGAAATTTCTAACCGATTCCCCCCTCCGCCCCCTCACCCCCGAACTTTCAGAAACAGTCTATTTGACCCCCTGCAGTTTTTTGGAGGCGGTTTTGCCAATATGGCAAACGACGTGGCTCACAAGGCAACAATATGACGACAGCAGATGACTCAGCACATGAAATAAAAAAGAGAATTGATCTAACTGGTCCCACATGTCAGTGCAATTCCCTATTTCCCTTTTTCCACTCTTCTCCATCCCATGCTCTTGTTGGCCTGTGAGCACAGCCAGCGCTGGATGTCGCCAGCATGCAATGGTTCAACCCACAGCGGCAGTTCATTCTACTCCTGATGTGCGCGCCATCATCGGCCAAACCTTGCCCTCTGTTTTTGAAGCGAGGTAATGTCAGCCCACAACCATGGCGAGCGCAAAGCACCAAGAGCAAGCTACCACAAGCATCACTCTCCCCTGCTTCCCCTATTCCATTCTATGCTCAAGCCAAAACAAGCCCGCTCCTCCATGTTTCTACAAGTCTGGCGGTAAACCTTCTTCACCGCCCCACCAATCACTGCCTGCAGTAAACCATTCTTCAATTCGTTTGAGAAATACCTTTCTCTACCACCTCCAAGGTTTCCCCCTCAAACCAATTCAGGTTTACCTTGCCGGAGCGCCATGGCCGACCTCTTCTTCCCCAGTTCTGTCAGACACCCTCAGCTCTGATTATTCACATAGGTGAGGACCCAATCTGATTCCACGCTGTGGGATCTTCACTGCCACCCACGGATTCTTTTTGCACCCTTCTTTGCCTCCGATCGAGCTGCCATATAGCTGGCCAGTCCGGTGTGTTCCAAGCACAAAAACAACCACCTTTGGGTCCCCCATGCTTCACATTTCTCTTCTGGTGGTAGCCAACCACTCTTATGCTACCGTGTCGATGGTGACGAGCTGCACTAGAACTCTCTGTATTCTTTTGAGCTATTCCCTTCTCTGTTCAGTCTATGAAGTAGAGATTGCTCTTTGATTCTTTATGGCTTGTGGCCCGATGTGTAAGAAACTAAAATAAACACAAACTATTTTCCACGTCAGGAAATAAAATTGTTTCCACTTTAGACAGACCACCCTGCAAAACTTGTGTGTGCGTGTGTATGTGGGTCGATTAGCCGGTTTTACAGTCTGGGTGCACCCCAAAGATGAGAGATCAAACTGATCTTTTAAATTTAGAATACAGAACAAGTATTAGCATTCAAAGGGGACTAATGATCTAAATAAAGACCAAATCAAAGTTATAGCTAGAGTTTATCGAAATGGTTCATTGGCGAAACAGGTGGTTATAAGAGGGGGCATATCTAGAGCAAATCACTAGCTAGGTGCAGCCACACAAAATTGTGAAAGTGCAACTCACTAGTGGGCTTCAAATTTTAGGTTAAAACTCAGTAAGTGCGGGAGAAACAAAAGGAAAAAGAAATTTTTCTACAACTAGTAACATAAGGTCGTTTTTATTTTCCTTTTTCCTTCTTATTTACATTTTTTCTGATATTTGTCTCGAAGAAATTTTAGACTATCTTCAGAATTATCTAAAGAATTTTCGCATTTATTTAGGCTTGAACCAAAGCTGTTTGCACTAGATATGCCCCTTGTTTATAAATTAATAGCTAAATGCTTTGTAGTAAATAGACATATTTCAATCTCGTTAAAGTCCTATCAACTGTACTAACAGACTACTAGCAAACAAATTATAATCACTGTAGTAAAGGAGATAGGAAAACAGTTCTTTTAAGGACCAAACTGCAAAATACTTGAAAAGATGATTAGACCTTTAGTTCATCAGGAGACATTGTTAAAAGAACAGGAGGGTCAAGCTCCTTGTTCATCAGTCGCCTGCGAAGTACAGGGCTATTCTGCATATCCAAAATAACAATCATATGAGTAAGACTGCATGAGTTAAAGATCAATATCGCAAAGGACCCCATCATAAATTGTTAAGGAGCACACATCATTATTATCACTAACATACGAACTATTTTAGTATTTATACCTTCACGAGGGTTAATTGAAAGATGTCTTTATTACTTATGTACATACAGAACACAGTTTGGATATGTAGCTTAGTGGTACAGGAGATACAGATGTTGTGGATGTGGTGAATGCAAGTAGCCATTGGAATGACCATGGCTTGATAACCATAGGATCAATAAAAACTTAGTTGTACACAGTTTAGCATTGCCCCAAACCAACAGCAAGTTATGGGCAACAAAATAGTATAACAGAAATAAATAATAGACTAATATACATATAAAAGTGCGGTTGCTTGTTGATATCCTTGTATTTAGAGTAAATTAACTACATGTTTATTGTACAGATTATCAAGGAATTACAGATTTAAGGAACTATTTAGCAAAATTACAAAGTTAAGGATTATTTGTATCACAGAGCTACAGGTTTCAGTGCAGACCCTAGCTCCCAACCTTCTTCACATCTGAGGCTCATCGCCCAGCCTCTCAAGTCCATACATCTGTCACACTGAGCTACATCTTTGATCCACAAAGGGATTGCAGGGTGAAGAAGACAATTGCCGGAATGTGAGACATATTGATCACTAACGCAAGCGCCAGTCAAGCGCTGAGCACGATATGTTTAAGGTTCTCACACTGAAGAACAAGATGGAGGACAGAAAAATGCTTAGTTGGAGAACCACTATGAGCTGGAGATATGAGAGGCTTAGCTGAAATCAGTGATGGCAATGAAGAAATTGAAGATGGAGGCAGATAAAAAGAAGTTGTCAGGATGGCAGGGAGTAAACATGGAGCCTGTGATAAGTAATCCTTAAATCTGCAGTTTTGCCAAATAGTTCCGTAAATCTGCAGTTCCTTGAAAGTTTTTAAGCTGTAGTAATATGAAATTTACTTTTATAATCATAGGAAAGAATCTGAAATGTTTCATTTTTCCAACATATAACACCCATGTGAGGTAAGATGAATATATGTAAGCACGCTGAACACCATGCTTGAGCATCATAGACATGCACATCTGGAGTAACAAACTATCAATGTTGAGGGAATGATAGAAAAAAACTCTTTTAAGTTCCAGTCCTCATTACAACCTAATGTGCTAGCTTTACAGTTATTCAGCAGCATACTATTTAGATGTTGAAATGATGTTCCCAAGAAACATAAGCTCAACAGAAGATATGGATAAAACTTATGTACCTTGATGTTGAATTCTAATTTTCTCATTTTCTGATTATACTTCTGGAAGTCAGAACCAAGAGCTTCAAGTGTAGACCTTTCTAAGGAGGCCATTATTGAAACAACCACATCTGGTGCATAAGAATTTTCATTATCCTGAAAATAGAAGACCATCAAGAATCATCTAAGAAGGGATGACAAAGGATAAAAAACAGGGGACCAAAGAAACAAGTAGAAGGCTTTAGCAACATATACATCTTTTATGAACTGCAACAGCAAAAGAACACAGTAAACCAAATAAGAAAACAACAAAACATGGAGCTTATTTTAAAACTAAAAAGAGGAGGTATAACAAATGATTGTAGATGCATGCACCATTTTGTCAACAAGTAAACATAGGACAAAAGGACGGACCTAAGTTTAGCATGAAAAAACTAATCATAGCATGAAGAATGGTGCACACAGTTCACACGGCAGCACAAACTACTTCGTTTTATGCTCAGTGCATTATGTGTCTCAATCTAGTAACCCAAATTTATAATCCACGTACAGTTCAAAGACCATGTGACCTGCGAACACACTGCTCGAGGAGACCATGATCAAGTCCTCCTGATTTTCCTTGGCTAATCTTTGTTCAAACTGTCCAAAATTAACTATTTAAACCAGAGCCTTAAATGATAAGCACAAAAAAAAGGGTACTAAAAACAAACTAGACCCTTTGGTTTTAGTTGTATGCGGCATATGCTAAGTATTTATAAGCTGTTATTAGTATGCATCGTCGTAAAGAAGTCATACTGAACGGTGACCGACCAAATGGAAGAAATAACAGGGTATAACTTGACAGGCTATTTACAGACACACCTCAGAGACCAAAGCCTCAAACTCAACATTGTTAGAGCATGTACGTGCAGTCAGATGTTCCCTGCTTGCCTTCTTATCGTTATGTTTGCAGATAGGATAGAATAAAACCAGTGCTGCAACATAAATAGAACAAATTTCGCAGTATTGGCAGCCCAGGGGAGCAAGCTAATCCTCCCTTTGTTGCAAGGCATTTTCCTTCTTCACAAATGAAATGGTTTGATATTAAATAACCAAATTTCGGACATAACCAAAGAAATGGTCTGATATTAAATACTGTACGAAAATTATGGAGAACATACAAATTTCGTGTCACTACCAAATACTCCCTTCGTTGCAAGGCATTTTCCTTAATTCACAAACAAAGGGTGTATTCATGTCCCAGGGCAAAATAAGTGTGACGTTCCCTCTATACTCCTAATAATATCCAGCTTTACTTTGTGTTCCCTACAAGCATGCATTGAATAAAGAACTTCAGAGATAATAACTAGGGGTGGTTTAGTCACTTTCAATGTCTCCTTGGTCTATGCGCAAAGCAAAATACACTCTATATTTTTAAACAGAGGGAGTAGAAGAATCAGTTTAGCAGCCAACAAGCTCGATAAAATTGGCTAGTGAGAGCCATGTGACACATGCTTGACTAGATTAAGTGGTACAATGGCCAATAATACTGTAGCATGTCATACAGTATGATTAATGAATTGAACATCTTCACTTATGATATAGAAGATAATGAAATACAGAAGAAAAATCCAACCATAGTTACCAGGTTCACTAAGACCCCTGCAGAACTCGTACCGGGTTCGTTGAACCCAAACCGATTTAGAGTATGGGGTTCAGGCTTACAGTGGAATTTGCAAGTTGTGAAGAAAAAGGTGGTGTACCGCGAACCCAGACCCTGTACCACTACTCAGAGGAACCTTGTTTCTAGTACTATGAATTTGATATGCATGAGTTATACCATTCCCATTACAAGAAAGGAGGAACTTACAACAGAACTAGTATCCCTTGCGGATGAACCATTATTTGCAATTTTGGCCACACTGCAAGGATCAGCATGAGAAGCCCCAGTTCCTTCCTTTGATGCTAATGGAATAGTGTCTACTAATTTATCAAGCCACCTATCACGATAAGTGTCAGCAGTAAGTACTTTATATCTGGCAAGGATGGCATAATGCTTTAGATTATCACTCCCAGGTGTCTCTGCCTTTATGAATTGCTCAGATTTGCCAGTTGCATCTCTTGAGACATCTATAGGGTTCAGAGGTCTCTTCCGTAGGCCTCGTTTATTTGAGAACTGATCAGTATTGTCACCAGATATATCTGTAGGCTCACGGTCAGGAAGCTCTCCGATACGGTCCATTGTTTTCTTCACAAGGAGATCAATCTCATGTTGCTTGTTATCCTCATAATCCTTATCTGTTAGGTTCCACAATTTCTTCGCAACTGTGTCATACACCTTTTGGACAATGAATCCAGGGTGTTCCTTTCGACTTGGAATCTGCTTGTTCAGAGGAATGAAATGGACCACACATTTGTGCATAACTGACTCTGCTGGTACATCATCAATATGAAAACTATAAAATAGCTCTGTTGTGTCACTTGCTACCCAGTTTCCACCACCCTTTTTGTCAGCCTCTTCTGGCCTATAAAACCATTGACCAGTTACGGATAAGCTCCTATCATTTTCTGTTATATCCTGCTCCAAGATAAATAAATAAATTGTTATACATCATTAAGAACTATACAAGGTAAGAATAGATAACAGAAAGAAGTCAAAGAATTAAGGATCATTATATTAAAAGAACATTCATGCAGCTCTAAAGAGATGGGGGATTCTAGCTCCACAACTACTTGGAATAGGCAATGGCTCCAATCATAGAATGCAAGCTAGGCCTGACAAGAAACTGCTTCATACAAATCGTCCTAAGCCTACGGTCAGTCCATATAAGCGTTGTTCAACCATGGAAATAACATCAAAAGGTCAGTGCAGCCAAAACCAAGCCTAGGACAAAGGGCCTAGCGAATATGTATGGAGTTCACTATGAAGTTCATTTTCAACAATTGACAGCAATATGTCAAACATATCAGCAAGAAACCATTCTTCACATTATTATCACGCTAACAAAAGCTAGCTAATAATTCAGAAACCTTAGCAAAACTGAATTATCTAACTACACAAATTTTATGTGATTTCTCGGAAAAAGATGACACAAATTTGAGTACGTAAAACTACTCTTTGATGTGAACTGGTATTCTTCTATGCGAGATATATAAATGTCAATATACTAACATCTTCAAAAATCGCAACATTGGATTACTCATCACAGACCTTGATGATGGCGACATAGGGCTTCTCGTTCTGCTGCTCAGGCGTGAGCAGCACCGGGTCCTCCTGCACAAATCCGGCAACAAAATTTCAGAACCTCCGAAAACCCTAAAAACTCAAAGCAAAAAGGAGGAGAAGGGTAGCAGAGGGTAGCAGCTTACGAGCTCGAAGGTGTTGCCCTCGTACTCGAAGGAGGCGTAGTGCTTCCGCTGCTTCTTCCCCTTGCCGGTGACCTTGACGGGGTCCCCGATGGGCACCGCCTCCGTGCTATCCTCCTCGCGGGGCTCCTCCTCCTCCCATTCCGCCTTCTTCTCCTCCTGCTCCTCGTCGCTCTCCTCCACGGGGCGCATGGGCTTGCGGCCCCGGCGGCGGCGGGTCTGCGTCTCCTCCCGCCTCTCCTCCTCCTCGATCCTCCTCATCTCCTCCAGCTCCTTCTCGTCCTCCTCCTCCTCCTCGAGTTCGAGGTCCTCCTCGTCCTCCTCCTCGTCGGCACGGCGACGCTGCTGCTTCTTGGCGCCCGAGGAGGCGGGGGCTGTAGGTTTGGTAGTTTTGGGCGCCGCAGGGGCGGCTTTTTCGTCGTCTTCATCGTCGCTGGTGGACTGCTGCGTGAACCGGCGGCGCCTCCCCATCGCTCGTAGCGGCCGATTGGGGAGGCTGTGTCGGAAGTGGCGCAAGGTGGACGGGGGTTCTAGCGAGGACTCGAGTCGGGTGGAGCCGGACGGTGGATGGGGATTATTGATCTGGTGAAAATCTAACCAGGAAACGTTCGCTCCGTAGTCTTAGGCCCTCTTTTTTTTTCTTAGATTTATGAAGTAACTATCCACGGAAATTCTGCTAGAAAAAAACCTTAATAAATTATTATCTCCTTTTTTTTCTACTTATTCCTGTGACATTATTTGTTGTGCAATATCTATAATATTCTTGGATTATTTGTACTCTGAATATTAACATACATGCATCTGAATTTATTTGCATATACAAAACAAAGCATATATACATCACAATATATGATAAAAATTACATATGACAGTTGTAAAATTGCAATTAATTAAACAATAATGGATTATCAGGAGATTCATGTAGAAGAAAACAACAATTCAGGAGATTCATGAACTTTCCAGCACATGAATGAGAGGTAGGGCGGCAGCTGCTCACAGGAGCGGCCGGGATCGAGGACGGGAGTGACGATGACATAGCACCCGGGTATTGTCAAGAAGGACAATACCGGCCCTCTGGACATAGGGTGGGCCGGGCCGACTACTCAGAGTCCGACTTCTACACGGCGACGCCTCATCGACTTGGAGTACAAGATAGGGATAAACACTTACCCGGCAATCCCGGATTCTATTGTAACTGATTAGGAAACCAATCTGTAAACTGATCCGGACTCTTGTAATCTTACCCTGGTTACCTATATAAGGCCTGGTAGGGATCCGCCGATCGGGACGAGTTCTAGGCTTCATACGCTTCCATAAGTTCTCATACACACCTAGCTCTAGCAACCTTGAGATCTACTCTCGAAGGCTTGCGGCACTCGAGATCCAAGCAACATCATACACCAACACAGGATGTAGGGTATTATCTCTTCTCGAGGGCCTGAACCTGTCTAAACTTTGTCTCCCGTATGCACCCATCTAGATCTGCTATGCGTACGCTGCCCCGTATTCATTATTGCCGGATTATAACACCGACAGTTGGCGCACCAGGTAGGGGCTGTGCGCATAGATCCATCCGGACGGGATCCAGATGGATTTTTTTCAACAACAACGGCGGCTTCGTTCCGGGCAGCATCATGCGATTCGCTTCCCTGAACGTTGTCCCTGATCCATGCCAACTTTTTTGATTCGGAAAGCTGGACTTCATCGCCGACCAAATCGGCAAGCTTCACCTCTACGACTCGGCTTCCTGCCGATCGACAGAGGCTTTATCAACATCTTCACTCGGACTCGCTCTTGAGTCCACGCCTTCGGTCCCTCTCACTGGGGACGAGGTTATGCCGAAGTCGGATCTGCTGTTCGAACACGAATTCCCACCCGTCGAGCGGGGATCCCGACTAGTTGGTGCAATCGAGTCTCTCCTACCTGTCCTTGAGTATAACTTGGACGACTTCGAGAGCTCGGGAAGCTACCATCCTTCTTAGGAGATCTTCATGGCTAACCCGGACGTACCGGTCAACAACGACGACCAGCTCGTCCCCATCGAAGAATAGACTCCTGAGCAGCTAGCAGCCACTCGGCTCCGCCTTCTTGCCAAGGAGGAGGAGCTAGCCGAACAGCTAACCGCATTGGTTCGCCAGGGAGGAAAAAGAGAACGCAATGAGGACATGCGGATCGTGGACGCCAGGTCCACAACGCACTCCGCATGCGTGAAAGGGACGGCGTCCCGATATTTCCGCTTCCCAGTCACAACATCGTCGCTGCTTCGGTGGCGGCACGTGCCATCAATATCCCTGAAGGCACCCCAGGCCACGACGAACTTCGGCGGCTCCGGATCCTAGTGGAGGAAGCAGCCCTCCAACAGGCCGAGATTTCTGAGAACCGTGCAGGTTCCCCTCCGGAGAACCCACAAGCTCGGCGAGTGCTAGGAGCCGGCGCGTTTCCCCTCCGGGGAACCCACAAGCCGCAGAGGGTCGTCGCGTCGACCCTGAACATCATCACCCCGCCGGGTCGGTTAGCAGCCGACTCAAACCGAATCGTGATGCACGGGGGACTATTGTTGCAAGAAACCGTGCTCGACAAGGTGCGGACAAAAACGCTCACCTTGCCAGGTCGGCACGTAACCGACTCGGACTGGACCGCGATGCGCGGAACACCCTCGATGCTAGACGCGATGTTCATCAAGACGTAGGGAGGGACAACCGCAGCGGTCACTACTGTGACAGTAGCGACCGCAGCGCTACAAGCCGGTGTAGCTCTCCAGCTCCTTCCGGCATGGCCTATGTAGGCCCAAAGGCGTTTGGATCTTACATCCGCGACGTCGTCTTCCCGTCGCGATTCCGGGTCACTGGAATTGATAAGTACATGGGCGAGACTCGGCCAGACATCTGGCTGGCCGATTACCACATGGCGTGCAGGACCAATGGTGGCAACGACTATGTAGCAATCCACTACCTACCTCAGTTTCTAGCCGACTCAGCTCGAGCCTGGCTTACCAGCCTGCCTCAAGGTTGCATCTAGTCGTGGACCGACCTTGAGACCCTCTTCGTGAACAACTTCCAGGACACCTACAACAGACCCGGGAACGCGTGGGATCTCCACAGTTGTACCCAAGAGGAGGGCGAAACTCTCAGAGAGTACATCCAACGCTTCTCCAAGAAGAAGAACTCTCTGCCGGAGGTTCGAGAAGGTGATGTCATCACCACATTCTCCAAGGGTGTTCGTAGCACCGACCTCATCCACAAGATTACGCGTAAGCAACCTCAGACTACGCGCGAACTCTTCGACATCGCTAACAACTTCGCCACTGGCGAAGAAGCTGTCCGTAGTGCAACCAAGGATGATAAGGGAAAGGGCAAGGCTCCCAAGTCCCCCAGTAGGGATGCTCATCCTGAATCGTCCAAGAAAAAACATCGAAAGTGCAAGGGCGGAGACCTCGTTGCCGCAGCTGAGCGCACCCCGCAGCGTCGTCCTCAGCACGGCAATGCAACTTTTGAGGAGATGATGAGTCAGCCGTGTCACTTCCATGGACCAAAATCCAATCACGTCACGCGCGACTGCAATCTCTTGAAAAACCTAAACAAGCCTTTTGTCTCCAATCAGAACAAAAAAGATCCTCCTCCAGAGGAGGGCGACGAGTTCCCAAAGGAGACCGCGTGTCTCATGATCTTTGGTGGTCCCAACGACTACGAGTCCAAATGGCGCCAGAAGATAACGGACCGCGAAATCAATGCAGCCGAGCAGGCTGTACCTCAGTACCTCTGGTGGTCCGAGTCCATAATTTTCTTTGGCCGCTCGAACCACCCAGACTACATACCTCACCCTGGCAGGTTCCCCTTGGTGGTAGACTCAATCGTCAGTGGCGTTCGCCTCACCAAGATCCTCATGGATGGAGGGAGTGGTCTGAACATCCTCTACGTCAAGACTGTGGATGACATGAAGACTCCCCGGTCGGAAATCAAGCCTACCGGTGCCCCCTTCCACAGGGTCATCCCTGGCAAGATGGCAAGTCCACTCGGACAGATCAGCCTGCCCATCACTTTTGATACTTCGGATAACTTCCGGACCGAGACCCTCACCTTCGAGGTCGTCGACTTCTCAAGCTCGTATCACGCCATCCTGGGACGTCCCCGCTACGCCAAATTCATGGCTGTTCCTAACTATGTCTACTTGAAGCTTAAAATGCCGGGTCCCCACGGGATAATAACAGTGCAAAGCAGCTTCCAACACGCTTACGCATGTGACCTGAAAAACTGTAACCTTGCCGCGGCCCAAATCGCTGCAGCCGAGCTTGACAACTTCAAGTCGGCCGTGGTCAAGGAAGCACCCCCGACTAAAAAAGCCTTAGCCGTGACATCATTCCAGTCGGCGAAGGATACCAAGGCAATCCAGCTCGATCCGGAAGACCCCTCCAAGACGATGTAGATCGGGATAGCGCTTAGCGACAAATAGGAAAACGCGCTTGTCAGCTTCCTTCATGATAATCGGGACATCTTTGTATGGACATCCTCGGACATGCCAGGAGTCCCGAGGGAGGCTGCCGAGCACTCTTTGAACGTCTGATCGGATGCTAAGCCGGTCAAGCAGTGCCTGCGCCGCTTTGTCGAGGATAGGCGTAGAGCAATAGAAGAAGAGATAGCCAAGCTACTGTCAGCTGACTTTATATAAGAAGTGTTTCATCCCGACTAGTTAGCGAACCCAGTTCTTGTTCGCAAAAAGAATGGAAAATGGAGGATGTGCGTTGATTACACGAGTCTCAACAAAGCATGTCTCAGAGATCTTTTTACACTACCTCGCATCGACTAGGTGATCGATTCCACGGCCGGTTGTGAAATTCTATGTTTTCTTGACGCCTACTTGGGATACCACCAAATCAAGATGAAGGAGGAGGACGAGATCAAGACATCGTTCATCAATCCATTTGGTGCTTTCTGCTACGTCTCCATGCCTTTCGGCCTCAAGAACGCCGTCGCCACGTACCAACGGTGCATGCAATGCTGCCTCTAGGAACAGATCGGTAGGAACGTACAAGCATACATTGATGATGTGGTGTTCAAGTCTAAGAAGAAAGAAGATCTTCTAACCGACCTGGGAGAAACATTCTCCAACCTTCGGCGATTCAGCATGAAGCTCAACCCAAAAAAGTACGTGTTCAGAGTGCCTTCGGGAAAACTACTTGGTTTCATCGTTTCCGAACGAGAAATCGAGGTTAACCCAAAGAAGATCGACGCCATCATCAAAATAGGGCCATCAAAAAACCTCAAGGATGTCCAACGGCTCACCGGGTGCATGGCGCGCCAAGGCCTATGTTGTCACACCCTGATTTTTTTCAAACTTGCATACCAGCATATTATCGCATGTAGTTAGGACATTCCCAAGATGCATAGACTCAATATACCTGAATCAGCCACACACGCATCGTGTACTTAACTAAACCCTAATGCGGGAACACCCCCTAACCCGGCACCTACACTATCGGCACCTTGCAACCGAGTAGTCCCGAGCCAAGGCAGGGGAGTTCCCGAGAGTCCCTATACCCTCTCTTCACCTTGCCACACCCCCCGAAACCCTAATCCCATGCCCCGATTTTCCTCCTTCCTATTTAATCCAATTTCTCCTGAAACCCCGATCAAGTGATCTAGCACCCCTCGTCCGTTCTAAAAATTTCAGGAAAATTCGTGGAGCATCCTAATATTATCTTCAACTCAGATGTAAAATAAAACAGAAATGCCCAGTTCAAAATACCCGAATATAAAAATAATAAATGTTAGGGCAAAAATAAGCATTGAACTACAACCTCTAGAAATAGACCTCAGAAATTCCGATAAAATTTTGCAATGATCCTCATACCCCTAGGAGCACGAATACACAAAAATATGAGCACCTTCTGTGCAGGAATCCACATCTACCAGCATCGAGCACTTTCGCACGAATTGAAAATCCACATGAAATCATGAGCACAGCTAAAAGATAAGCACCAACTCGAATCCAGGGAGCCTCTCTCCTGTCAAACCAACACGTCCAACAACATGATTCCCGCTGGCAGCCCCACGAGACATCCTTTCCAATTAAAACCCTAACTCTTGGCTCGCTGTGGCATTCAAGATTCCTGACTTGCGCACTATTCTTTCGGTGCCTAACTCCTCTATTCCCATGAACACGTCTTCAAGAACATCGATGACATGGTCTGACACACCAGGACACGCCAGCGTGCATCGTGGCATGCCATGCCACTTGGGCATGTGCACTGGCCATGCCCGACCATGCCATAGTGTGCAGCAGCAGTGCCATGTGCGTCGCTCGTCGCCTGGATCACCGGCCACTGTGCCACGGAGTGCCACGGACCTACCTCGATCCGCCCTGGAGCTCCGTGGCGCTCTATTGAGTCTCGGAAGCACCCCATTGCCATGTCCGGTCATCAACAATGGCACCGCACCACCCGCTCTCTACCAACCCGCGCCGTTCGCTGACCAGGGCATCACCCGAGCCACTGTCGCATGCCACAGGTGCCCTTCAACTCCTTTGTAGCCACAACGTCACCTCACTCAGCTCGGCAAGGTCCCATCACCGGGCCTGGGGAGGAAGAGCGGTGTCAAACTCCAGAATCCATAACAGAGAGTCTTAAGTAAAACCACCCACTAAGTCGGAACGTCAACCCCGACCTCAACCCCTGGGTATCAATCCCAAGAGGAGTGGAGTGATATGGCTCCGAATAGCCCGAGACATCAATCTCGAACTTTCTCCGGCAAACTAATGCACAGATCAAGTAGGGTGATATGGTCTCCTCACTCTTTTCTTACTGAGCCGGAACGTCAATTCCAAACTCGTCCCGGCAAATTAATGCTTGGCTGGAGTAGGATGATATAGTTCCCAACCTCTCAGTAGCAGAGTCACTTCACAGGGGTGATTAAACCTAATAACTCTATGATATAAACTCTGAAATTCTACCCACAACATGTGCTTCATCAACATACACACATGACACATGAGCAGGCGAAAACAACCAGATTTCACAGCAGTAACTCTACGACCAAAACTGCAATATTATAAGTTCTGGAAACTTAACAACATATGTTCACATAGGGATCCGAAGATCCAAATACATAGCGGAAGAGTATATGTGGCTACGAAGCCAAAACAGTAAGGCCAAAAGTGACAGCAGAACAAACCGAGCTGCCAAATCCCGGGGGCAGGATCACTGCTTGAGATTTCCAGCGACTAGTCGTTGTGGGCGTCGATCTCTATGTAGAAACCACCCTCGGGAGGGGTAGTTTCCTCTGCAACAAAAATGTCAACGATAGCAGGGTGAGTACAAAATTGTACTCAGCAAGACTTACAGTGGGGAAATTAATAATAGCTGTGACTGGTATCAATAAAGATGTAATGGTGGACTATTTTGTGAAAAGCAAGTTTTACCTTTATCAATAGAAGTAAGTAGATGAAAAACCGACTACCAGAATACTTTCAAAAGGAGACGAGTCGAACACTTCGCGAGCATTCCTTACTGCAGATCGCCACACCTGAAATCCCCCGATTCTTCCTCGACCACCCTGGGAGGAAGCAATCGCTAACACCACACCTTAAAGTTGGCAAGTTTTAGAGTATTGGTGTAGTTGTCTAATTCGATGCAAAATCTTACCAAGCTGTCCATAACCGCGGACACGGCTGTTCAACAGTTTTAACCCTACAGGGGTGTACATCTTTACCTACACGTATCGATCGACTCTTAATGCTACCATGTACACACTTCACGAGGTGTGTTAGCAGAGGGTGATCGAACACGATCTTTACAATGCTTTCGACCTAGGTATGAGCCACCCTTACAGGCCAGTCCATGTACATCAGTCCGGCCGTAACTATGACACAGTCCCATAAGTTGTAGCAGGTGATACATCCCCGGCCTCAAACCGTGTGTACCCCTTACACCTATATTGAAGCGCCACACCACATTCCTTTTTCACGCACACGGCAAATGGAAACGGCGAACTATGCAGCTCATACTCTAAGTCTAGGCAAATTATTTAGTCATGGATGGCCCCATAATTCACCCGTGTAGAAGTACGCAAATCTTGGTTCGAAGGGACACCGGTAACCGGTCCTTGTGGGAAGACGAGACAACCCACCATGCTCCCAGCCATGGCCTCTCGTCTACACCCAGATATGATTAAGCAAGTTTATTAGTTAATCCCTGGTGAACACCCACCTACCACGTAACCCATCCACGGTGTTGATTCATCTGCTATCCTAGGAATTTATGACTTCTACATGTCTAAGCATGTCTAAGCATTAATAACATAGCAGCATTAGAGCAGTGGATACTATACTACGCTAGATAGGTTGGGTTGGTGGTGGAGCTGATTGAGCGACAAAGTAAGTTTTATTCATCGGACTAGGGTTCTGCTTAGCGGAAAAATAGAATTTGAACGCATGTGATAATGAATTTAAAAACAACTAATACTTTGCAAATAATAGGTGTTTGCAATGTGACCAAAGGGGCTGCTTGCCTTGTTGCTCTGCAACTGAAACCCTGCTTGTGACCGATACTATCTCCTTGGGACTTTTTGGCTCTATTGGAGAAGAACGAAAACACCGAAAAAGAAAGGGCATAACTGTAAATATTAAAATGCTGAACATCGGCATGGGATGCAATGTGTGCCATGATGTAGAGAGTGCAAAATAAAGATTAATGCAAGTGGAATCAATTTAATCGGAGTCCGGACGCATAAAATATCACGATCCGAAAATCCACCGGCCAATCGGAAACCCAAATTTGAGTTTTTAGCCAATTATGTTTTTCATTACATGCAAACATGTATGAACATGACATATTTGAATAGCTCTCATTTTTCTGAACATTTTGATATATTATTTGCATTTTTCTGATTAAAAATGGATTTTCTATGAATTTTCTAAGATTTAATCTATTTTAAATCCTTTGTTGTATTTTTATCAGTAAGAATATTATTAAATTTAATTCAAATAGTCACAAAGGCTGACAGGTGGGCCCTACTGGTCAATTCTAGTCAAAATTGACTTAGGTCAATGACAGTGGGGCCCACTGGTCATATTATTATCTTTTCTTTTTAATCTTTTCTTTATTCTCTGACGCGTGGGACCTACATGTCACTGGTACAAAGTTATTATGTTCATTTATTGTACTGTTGAGCACTAATGACTGTCATTAAGAGGTTGGTTAGTACTAATTGATAATCATTGGCGTTAAGTACAGTTATTAAATACTAATCAGTGATTACACTCATTAATTATGGTTAATAATAAATATGATGTTAACTGTGTCTTAACCGGTTGATTAGTAGGTTTTAATGCCATAACTGAATCGGTTAATTAGGCCATTAGTGCCTAACCGGTCCGGTCGGGAAGCCGTTGGGCCCGGCGTGCTCGGTGCGGTGCTACCGGCGGCGAGGCCGGGGAGAAAAAGGCGACGGCGGCGCGGCTTACCAACGGGCGGCAGGGAGCGAGGCCGACGGCGGGGCCCGGGCTGAGGCGACGCGGCAAGACGGAGCCAGGGACGCTTGGCGGCGGAGCAGCGGGGCGGGGACGGCCGGAGGCTTTGGTGGCGAGAGCACCGGGGAATGGGGCACCGGGTGGCGAGGGCGGAGCCGAGGCGGGCTTCGGCTGAGCGGGGCGGAGCCGGAGTGGCGGGGACCCGAGGCGGTGAGGAGGAAGCGGAGCGACGGTTGGCTCCGGCGAGGCGGGGGCGGTGGCTGGCTGGAGCTCGGCGGCTCTGGACCGGGCAAGGAGGGGCGGGGCGGAGCTCGGGGAAGGGAGGTTAGGGCGGCGTCGGGTAGTAGCAGGTGGTCCGGTGATGGGGCTTGGCGAAAGGGGGTGGGGCGAGCTTCGGCGGAGCGGGCGGCACGGTAGGGAGCGGAACGGAGGGGCGGCCGAATGGCGGTGTGAGGTGCTGGGGCGTGCAACAGGGAAAGAAGCAAGGGAGAGGAAGAAAGAAAGAGGCGGCCGACCAAGGCGGGGTATAGCAGGGAGGAGAGCAGCGCCCAGATCGAAGCTGCTGGTGGGGGGAGAGGCCCGGGTGCTGCCACCGTGGCATCCCGGAAGCAGGAGGTGGCGGGGAAGAGAGAGAACGGTGGCGGGGTGGCTTAGAGGAGAAGCAGACGGGGTGGGGCGGGCCGAGTGGGCCAGGCGGCGCGGAAGGGATTGGGCCGGGAGGAGAGGCCCATCCGGTGAGAGAGAGGGGAGGGTTTTAGTTTTAGGATTTTCTTTTATTTTTCTGTTTTAGTCCTTTTTCTTTTCTGTTTGAATTTTTGGCTTGCAAATTCAAATCAATTCAAAGTCCCTGTCCTGTGATTCAAATTTAAACGAAAGTTTTGGGATTCTTCCCTCTGGTTTCGTTTGATTCTCTAGTTTGGGTGTTTTAGTTAAACCCTAAAACGAATTCGAATTCTAGTTTCAAACCTTTAAAACCATTTCAAAGTTTCTCTTAAATTTAACAATTAACTTTCAAAACATTCTTGTCATGTTTTGCTCCATTTCAAATAAGTTTTCCAAATCAACTCAAAATCCTCTTTTAAACCTTCAAGCTCTACTTCTAACTAGAGCTCCAATTCAAAGTTCAATTCAATTGTTGATTTCCCTTTCAACACAGCCTCTTGGACTTTTAATTATTTCAAACATATGGTTTTATAGCTCGGTCAACAAGTTGAATTCGTGAGATATTTTTCGGAACTTGTTA
Organism: Stipa capillata; assembly: GCA_019208055.1. NCBI lineage: Eukaryota > Viridiplantae > Streptophyta > Magnoliopsida > Poales > Poaceae > Stipa > Stipa capillata. The sequence goes on along the minus strand of JAGXJF010004902.1, from coordinate 5,429 downwards.
TTTCAAAGCTTTGCAAAACCAATTGAGTTCTCGAGGTTTTATCCACGTTATCGAGTTAGGGTTTGTTTAAGGCTTTTCATAAAAATTCAAAATCTTACTCAATTTCAGGTTTCAATGCAATGCATGTCATGAAATGATGCACACAATTAGCGGCTTAAGAACGGGGATGTTACAAGCGGCCACCGCCGACCCCTTCTCGCCGCTCTAGCTATAAAAGGCCTCCCGAGCTCCAGCCCTTCACCCCAAGCCCACCACTCCTTCCCGGTAAACCTCGGTGCCCACCATTCCCTTTCCAAACTTCCCCCTCCTCTGAATTCCATAGACCCATCCCGCCACGGACTCGGGCAATACGCTCGGAAGGGAGCTTCGTTGACCACCCCATCGCCACCATTGAATCCGGCTCCCTTCTCCGCACCTGAACCGCCTCTCAATTTTGTAAATTGAGCATTGCCGCGGAAAGCCCCAAGTCGCCGGAGACCCTACTGCCAGCAGCCTCCACGGTTCGGTCCCGAGTGGTAGTAGTTCACCGATGGGACTCAACCCACCCGACTGAGCCCATCTAGATGAAAGGGCGTTCGCTGACGCAGGGACCCTGCAAGTAAGAAGGCCCCGTCGGTCAGCGGACTCGGGTGATACCGACGCATGGGCCAACTTCTTGGGTGAGGCCCACGATTAGGTATAGTGGCTGCGCCGCCCCATTTTCCGTCTACGTGTAGGAAAAGCGTAACTTCACCCGAGGAAAGCGTAATCCTTCACTGGATTCCGGTTTTCTAATTAATTAAAACCGCTGGCCTCTGGTTCGGCCGGTTTAGTGAGTTCCAGAATGGTTTTTGAAGAGTTTCCACCGGTTCTGAATTCCAGAGGTTAATTATAAACTTTTGATTCAAGCATCTTTTCAAAAACCAAAGTAGTTACATTCAAAACATTAGGGTTTAAGTTAGGGCATTTCTTGCATTTTCTTTACAACAATATATACACGGCGTATATCATGTCCAGAACAACCCAAGGTAGGTTTTGCATCATACTAGTATGCCAAAATGTCGGCAACCCTAGTTAGGTCAGCAAAGCAAAGGGGTTTTGAGTGGAGTCTTAAGTATCATAGCCATCTCCGATTAAAAGCAAACCTTCATCTTATGACATGTATATCTTGGGCTCAAGGTTTTCTTTCCTTCTTTGACCCAGGATAGAAACCTTAGTCTCCTATCATCAATTTGAGATCCATGTATACATCCCTCTCTTAGGCTTCATCATAGAGTGCTCATAGGTTTAGTAACTCAAGGGTTTAAATGTCGGTCCACCTCCCAACAAACTCTAAACCCTAACTCGATCATCTTAGCACCAATACCTTTATTGTTTCACCCTGATACTACCATCCCCCTTTTAAACGTACTGATACTTGGATTTGTTGAAGTTGCTCTGTTTGCTTCTTAACCGGTGCTTATCCAACGTGTAGTTGACGGAGTGAGGTATGTGTGCCAGGAGGATCCGGACTTATCCCCACGACAGGAACAGGAGCAAGAACTGCCAAGCAACCATTTCCCACTTTGAGCATGTTGAATCCCATATGTGTGAAAACTTAATTATTTTTGTTGGCCGAGTCGCTCGAAGGCGGAGAGACGCTCTTGGAGAAATTTGATCTTCTCCACCGATCGCCTGGTCAAGCTCTACAAAAGACAACAACAAAGATTAGCTACTTAGAAAAGCTATCAAAACCCTCTACTCGGTTCCCCAAACCAAGCAGAGTCTCGGGGGCTACACCCTCTGGGTGCACTGATCGTGCCCCCAGAGTGAAAACCTGCAAAATCATCTAGATCCTCCACTCGGTTCCTTGAACCAAGCAGAGGCTCGGGGGCTACACCCTCTGGGTGCACTGTCCGTGCCCCTAGAGAGGAACCTAAAAAAGGAAGAAAGCTCTCGCCCGACCAAAATAGCCGGGCGAAGACAAAAAATAATAATGACAAAGTCACATACTTGTGCCAGCGGATTGATCCTGCCGTTGACCAGGTTGGCGCTCTCCCGGATGCCCTTTAGCAGCGCCGAAAGCCTTTCTCCGAGCTCAGTGGTAGCGTCCAGGAGCTGCTCCCATTCCTCCGCTTGCCGGACATCATCGACCTCCCACAGGACGACGCCCGGTCTGGAAGGGTCCGTCTCCCGAACCCGGAGCGGCTGGAGGGCTAGCTGGAACCTCGACAGAGGAGGCGGCGCACGCTCCACCTCTATCTCCTCTTGCGGCAGAACCAGGTTCCCTCGGTGGTCTTGTGGGGCACTCCAGCCTGACTCGGAACCACTGGCTCCACTGCAGCAGGGGTCCGCGCTCCAGTGCTGGACTCGGCCGTCCCAGAAGTGGGCAGCGGAGGCGGCGGATTTGATATCGCATCCTCCGGCGGTGGAACCGGCGTAGCGTCTTCCGGCGGCGGAGCTGGCAGCGTACCCCCCGGCTCGGAGGAAGATGGCGGCGCAGGAGCCTCTGCGGCTTTTGGAGGAGATGAGGGTCGGGCCCCAGGCGCCGACCCACTCCCGCCTTGATCAGGTCCTTGGACACCCGGCTTACTCTTCGAGAGACCCACTGGCTTCCGTGGACTGCGAAGCATCCGAGCTGTTAATACCTCATACAATCAAAAGCGGGAAGGAGACATTCAGTTAGTAACTTACTTAGCGGACCAGGGGAGGTGAGCGCGCTTTTTCCGCTTTGGCGCACCGGACGTCGGGGCCGGCTGCACCGCGGGGCCGCTCTGCCCCCTGTAGGCAGCGTCAACTGTCCTCTTCTCCCCCCGATTGGGGGAGACTTCATCCCCGGCCGCCTGAGGAACCCCTTCAGGGACGGCGGCCGGCGCCACCAAGTCAGGACGAGCGGGCGAGTCGCCCTGTCCCCCAGGGTGGCCTCAGCGGACGGCCTCCGTCTCCTGCACATGATGAGTGGGGCGTCATCGTCATCCTCCTCCTCTTCAACCGGAGCTAGCGCACTCAGCAGAGGAGCGCTCGACGCCGCCACGATAGGCGTTTTTCCCTTTGACGGCCCGGCTCCGGACGAGGATGCGCCAGCCGTTCCCTGCGGCGGTGGCCCACTACTGGGGATGTCGACATACTGGGGCTGGTTCCATATCTCCTTCTCTGGAAGAGGAGCTGGGGAACTGAACCCGAACAGATCCTGCAAGGTTGGGGAGTACGCAATCCAAATAAGGATTCGGCCAAAACTCAAATCGCAAATAACAAAGTCGGGAGAGTGGTCGCTCACCCAGCTCGGCAGGTTGGCGTGACTAAAGGGCGGTGGCCACCTGGAGATGTCCAGGTCGGTCCCCTGGGCCATCAGCTTTCTGACCCAGCATCGCACTTCATCCTGTGAGAGCTCGTCGGCTGACTCCCCAGTCGCGTCTTGGCCATCGATGTATTCGTACATCGGATGCGCCCTTAGTTTCGCCAGCTAGACTCGGCGACGGATGAAGGTGGAGACAACGACGATTCCGGAGACGCGGCCTTGAGCACCTTGGAGAGAGCCCCCATGAGTACCATGACCTGGGCTGCTCCTGATGCAGCGGCAGATCGGTCCAGCTCGGCCGGACCTCGGGAGGCTGACCCCTGAAGCCCGAAAGAGACGACGCAGAATTGGAGATGTAGAACCAATCTAAGTGCCATCCCTTGTTGGAGAATTGGAAGGGAAGCTCCAAGTAGAGCTTGACGGCCCCGGGCCTCAGCTAGAACCCGGCACCCCCCACCACGGCCGGACTGCTTATCTTGGCTGCGGCTTCACGATGAACAATTGCTTCCACAGCACGAAGTGCGGCTCGATTCTGAGGAAGAACTCGCACAAGGTGATGAAGGTGGAGATGTGAAGCAATCCGTTGGGGTTGAGGTTGTGAAGCTCCAGTCCGTAATAGTAGAGTAACCCCCGGAGGAAGGGGTGAACCGACACCAAGAGCCCCCGGTGGAAGAAGGTGGAGTGGACCACGATCTCGCCGGTGTTCGGGGTGGGGAATTCCTCCCCGCCGGCGTGCGCACCATTCCACCAGCTCCTTCGTCGGCAGCACGCCCGTGTGAAAGGACCGAGATGCCGACTAGAGGGGGGGTGAATAGTTGGCTTATAAAATTTCTCTCTTTTAATCTTTTGTTTAAGTTGTCAGTTTAACTTCACAAGTTAATAGTGGACAGCTGTGACACAGGTGAGTGACACAGGTGGAAACTATGTGTAAATTAACACACAGCTGTCACACAGGTGGAAGACACCGGTAAAGAGTTAACCTAACACAGGTGCTCTACTTAGACTGCCTATGACACAGGTGCTGACACAGGTGAATACAGGTGAATGAAGCAATTGTGTAACAGATGATCATACACAGGTATAAAGGTAATCTAGCACAGGTGAAAAGGTAAACTTAGCAGATCAAGTCTAAGAGACACAAGCAAGCAAGGATAAACAGATATGCATGCAATACAATGAAGTAAAGGAGACTCAGGTGTTTTTCACCGAAGTTCCCAACTCTTTGCAGAGAAGGTACGTCTCCGTTGGAGAGACCACTCCTAAGAGCTGGCCAGCACTAAAACGTGCTTCTTCTCCGAGTACCTGATCCTTCAGGACTCTTCCTTTTGCTTGTGGAGATCCTTTTGCCTTGTAGCAGGTAGACCTCAGAACACCTTCACAAACTACTGGTTCAGCCCACACAAGCTTGGGTGATACCAGCAACTCCTACACCCGTCTAGGAGTAGACAAACTCCAAGAGTAACAGATGATGCAGCAGCAATCTCTTGGAGGAACCTTTGCTCGTGCTCTAGCTCACAAACCCACTCGCACTAACCCTTAGGCTCTTGGCTCTTGTGGAGTGGTTGGAGGCTTTGCAACGGTCGTATGTGAATCACTGATTTGAGCAAGGTTGAGGACAGAGTCCTCCCCTGGTCCCCTATATATAGGGTCCACAGGCACCTGACCGTTACCCTGTTGCCACGTAGGATTAAGTGAGCCACCGGTGTCAACCACCGGTGACACAGCTACACACTACGCCCAACTGTACCCGGCTCAGGCAGACCGACACCTGTGTCACCGGCGGCGCACACAGGTGAACCCTTAGCTGATAGCCGCACTGCTCAGCCCGGTCCTGGCACATGACATGTCCTCAGTATGCTTCAAACTCTACCTATAAGGAGAGAACCTCCGACAGACTTCTGACACAACAGACCGCCTATCGCAGTGCAAGTACCTTAGCATTTTCAAGCTCTCCCTGGTACAGAGATGTACCTGAGTCATAGAGCGGAAGACCACCTGTGACACAGCTGTGTCACACAGGTGCCTAAAGCTCTAGGGTTTTCACTGTTAGTACTGGAGAGCACTAACACAAAACAGCTACATACTTTTGTGCAAAGTTATTGACACAGGGCAATTGGCCTCAAAGCACCAATCCCCTTGACCAACACTCTTGTTCGCACGAAATTGGATCCGT
>JAGXJF010004901.1:600000-768244 GCA_019208055.1 Stipa capillata | reverse complement strand
TGTAACACCCCAATTTTCCGAAACCTGAAAATCAGGGTCAACAAAAACTTTTTGCTAATAATGCCAATTAGCAGTGCATCGAGTTGAAACCGTTCTGCCAAAACCCTAGTGTGAACCAACCAGAGTCCCTCATCTTCATCCCTGTTCCCTTTGACCTCGACCTTGTCAGAACTCCATCCGGCAAGGGATACGAAACCCTGCTCGACACTCCGTCCCTAACCATGCCTGAAGCCCGGCACAAAGACATCCCGTCTATTCCCTCTTGCTCCCAAAAGCCTTGCCACGACAACAGGATCCTTGCCACGACAAACAAATCTCTGCCACGACAGCCCGTCTGACCATTTTCTCCGCCGCGACAGAACTTCCACCTACCACGGCAAACCCTTCCTGCCTTTGTGTATCCGCGCATACGCAAACCCTAACCTCCGTCTCTCTCTCTGTTCTTTCCCCTCTCGAACCTTGCACATATATATACATATGCGTGCGTATCGGTGCCCTGAACCTAACCACAGCTCACCTGTCGTCGCATGCCACCACCACCCGCATACCAACCACATATATACCCAAAATAATCTAGTGTATGTGGGCACATACACTCCCACCCCTAAACCCCTTTTCTCGGTAAAATCCTTTTTACCATCTGAGCAAGAAAATATCTCCGGTTACACTGCCATACCCATCACCTGAATATTTATATACATCTCCGTATATATACATATACACCCTTACCCCGCATGTCACCTTTTTACCGTCTGCACGGTAAAACCCTAAATATTACGTTACCGTGGTTATAAACCCTTTTCACCGTGTTACCATGCCACAAAATATCTATTTCCTATTTACCCTTCTACAAATCACCGAGTTACGAACTAACTCTCTACCCTTCTACCGTGTTATCGGAACTTAAAATATCTTGATCCGTCCTACCAGATAACCAATCTATCTTTACCATCTACCGTGCTAGTCCACACCGTAATCCCTCGCATGTTATCCCTAACCCTAGGTGGCAAACCGCCGATATTTGTTCCCGACACTCCAGAGACAAATCCTAACCACCCCCGCATCTTACCATAGTTTGCCGTCGTCCGAAGCCCCTAAAATCCAATCCGTCGTCCTAAACCCTAATCGGAGCTCACGCGCTGTATATGCTCGAGCCTCGTTCCGACCCTAACCCTAGCGGCACCCTGTCCGTTTTCATTTCCAACACTCCAGGTACAACCCCTAATCTTCCCCATACCTCGCCACCCCCTTGCCGTCGTGCGAAACCTTAAAACCCCTCTTGTCGTCCCAAACCCTAATTAGGTTTTCTCCCTATTAGAAAATCTAAAAGTGTTATCACATGCACTTTTATTTCTCCAAAATGTCTAGAAATTCACCAGTAGCTCCTTGAGTATATTCTTCACCAAGTTATGAAATAAGCTTGAGAAGTCCAGTTCAAAACTTTTGAGCTGCATTCAAAACTCCAATTTGAACAAATTCCTCCCTTGAACTACAGCTACTCTTTGGCTTGCTCAGAAAATTCCCCAAAAATTACACAATACTCACCTCAGTGCATATATTCCATTTCTGCAAAAACACTCTCATGTCCAGTACAAAATTCCTTCTAAATCCCTATCGAACACCTTGTGCAAACACCTCCTCCCTCTTTAAATCCTAACTCAACTACCAACCAATTCACCCCAGGAGCTGGCCAGCAGACGCACTTCATCTCAGACACCTCTCCTATTTCCCCTCACATCCGCAGCAAGTCCTCTGACCAGTGATTCAACCCTAGTGTCTAATCATGCCAGCATTGGCAAGTGTAGAAAACTAGGCCGCACTCCATGGCATGCCATCCCTGGCTGCTCCCCCCTCCCTCTGGTCACTTCAAGCATCAAGGTCTGCCTGGCGCCTCCTCATACAAGTCCAAGCACCAGGACGCATGACCATGCCGGTCAGGACAGGCCCTGGCATCGAGCTGGACGCGCCCACGCCCTGGACTACGCCGCGCGACCGAGACAACACCCTGCCGCCCTGCCTCGTGCCCGTCTACCTGTGCAAAGTCAGCGCCAGTGTACCCTCGCCACCCTCTCTGGTTGCCGCCACCGCTGTTGCAAAGTCCACGACCAGTAAAGCCAACTGGAGCGACAGGCTTTGCTTTCTTCCCGCGGCTATAAAAGTAACACCCGAGCTCCCCACTCTTCCTCAAGCTCTCCAAGTCTACTCCCCTTTCTTCCCCTTCCTGGAATCCTTCTAGGGCTTCTCCTTAATCTCAAGCGCGCTCGCCGCAGCTACCAATCACCTAAACCTTGAACCTTCGCCCCTTCCGTTCTGGACTCCGGTGAAGTCCCACCTCCAGCAACCGCGCAAGCCCCCCAATAGCAAAAATGGAATCACCTTGAGTTCTGGATCACAACAGTGCCAACGGATTTCTCTCTCGCGCCCTAGATCAGTGGCGATTCCTCGCCATTCTTTCCACCGGAGCACCGCCGGAGCCCTTGATTTCTCGCTGGCATTCCCTTTCCCGTGCGCGCCTCATCCTCCTCTGCTTCTGACGCATGGGGCCGGGGTGAGATAAGGCCCGCACGTACCGCTTCACCCCCCTGCCTCTGCCGCTCGGGCCCGTCTATCGGGTTTAATGAAATCGGCGCCGAATTCTTCTCCACGTCACCCCCCTGCTCAGCTAAACCAGCCGGTCTCTCTCTCTCCTCTGTCCCAGTGCAGCTGTTCTCCTCTGGTTCAACCGATTCACCCAGTTCCAGCACGAATCTCAGAGAACTCCCCAAATAAAAGTTTCTCAGAATTTCTTTTCCCATCTTTTCTATATAGGACACTTTTCGAAAATCTCTTTGGTTCTCTCTGTACAGCCCAGTCCAGTACACATATCAAATTTCAAATAGGTTTTTGAATTTCTTTTTGGAGTAGGTGTTAGCTCTAGGGTTTTCCAGCATGCAATCATGAGCATTTTAGAGCCTTTGCACGAGTTACATGTGGATACACTCATGTTGCATATTCCGAAAGATTGGAGCGCATGTTAAAACCTAGAAACCCTAGTACCGGTCTCGTGCATGTGTATAGTTAGATGTCCATCCATGGATGCCACCTTCCTGTTAAATATTCAAGTTTTTGTTAAAGTCCAGAACATGCACAAGTAGGTTATCACCCACAGGATTGCATGGTTGCAAAGGGAAAGTCGTAGTCATAGCAAAACCCTAGATCATCACGCATACATGTGTAGTGTTATACGTTTAAACCGAGTGACAAGATGTTTCATTCCAAGTGTCCAGTGGGTTAGAGCCCAAATGTTGTTATATATCTTGGTAGTCCAATTATCCACATGATGCATGATTTCCAAAACCCTAGGAGCAAGAGCTCATCCTCGAAACCCTAGAAACCCTAATCGGCATTTCATGCATCTGTATTCTTCTAGTTATCTCCATCATGTTAGGGTCTTCAAGAAAATGTAGAAACCAGAACTCATGCATGTAGTTGTAACCATCCCCTTGTTGCATAGCTCGTAGACGTAAGGGCATCGTAAAACCCTAAAAACCCTAGTCATCCTAATCCTAGGAGTGCATGCATCATTTATACACATCCAATCAACATCCGAGCAAGTTAAATCATTTTGAAAACATTATGAAGCCCTTGATGCATGCATGATTACCTTTATTAGTCGTTCTTGTGATGCTTGGTTCTTATTGGCGTTATTTTCGAAACGTGTAGTTATCGGTGTGAGGTACGCGCGTCAGGAGGAATCCGAAGCACCCCCGCGCCCGGAACCGAGCCAAGACCTGTCAGGCAAGCTCTCCGCCCTTGATCATGTTGAATCCCAGTTTTATGAAATATTATTTTGCTTTCGAACCATGCATGCTATATTTTATCCCTGTATTTTATGTAGAGTAGATATCACCGATGATAGGAAACCCTAGTCCGACTCCGTAATCCTCGTCGCCTTAGAACTATTGTATTCCGAAGATTTATCGGAAACTTAGGATAGTGTATGTATATATATATGCTTAGCCCCGCAGTAGATGAATTAGGTTTTCGAAAAGGAAAAGGAAAGCAACACCCCATATTTCATGTGATCGATGAAATATCGAAACGGACCGTCGCGTCCGGTTGTAGAGGTGCATGGAAGGTAGGATATGCATGGGTTGGGATATTCTACCAAAAAAAGGTTCTGTGGAACCGAGCTAAAAAGGGAGAAGATTTTGATCCGGGTTGGTAATGAAGGGTGTTTGCAGGGAGTTGTTAAAGAGCGAGGTAAGGCCCGTCGTGGTTCTCGCTGCCTGTTTACGGGAGTGGTGTGGAGTCCTTCTCGGATCACCTAAGGACCTGTCTTAAGTGCCGTTTGGCCAAGTCTTACCGTACGACCACATGTCCTTTGTGGGAAGGACTTGATCTAGTAGCCGACCTGGACTAGCATGAACCCGTGGGCAGTTAGTAGAGTGCGGATGGGGCGGGTAGCTCCGAAGAGGGCTAAACCCATGGGTAACGAGGTTTGGTTCGCCACAAAGTTGGAACACCAACCTCCTCGTAGCAGGGATACTGACTCGAGCTAGGTGTGGGACATGTCCTTCTGACGGGTTCATGGCTGGGTTCACAGCGGTGAAGAGTCTCGTTGTACAAGCTCTGGACACATGTGTGCGCAGCATGCCCAGGGGGAACTACATCGTGTGGGAAAAGCCGTACAACCTCTGCAGAGTGTTAAAAACTATTCAAATAGCCGCGTCCGCGGTCATGGACGAACTTGGTCGGGCCACACTAAAGTAGTTTTGGCTTTCTGAGCCCCAAAACGGTTTCTGGGTTATGGGTTTAAGGACGCGAACCGTCGTGTTCGCAAGGCCATTTGCCAAGTTCCCGTCGTATCGGGAGGTGTGAAGTCGGGTTTTCCCGTAGCTACGGGCAAGCCTTAGAATCCCCGTAAGTACGAGGTGAGCGTCGTCTACCTGAGGAACCGGGTGATTGGGAACCCCGTAAGTACGAGGCGAGCTACATCTCCCTGTGGAACCAGGTAAGTACCGTGCTGTACCGTTGTAACGGTAAGCACAAAAGTGAACTCCCCGTTGCAACGGGCGAGTGTTTTGAGCAGTACTTTATCTCGCTGCGTCGAGATAATTTTGATAAAATCGCTTTTACATCTATGTATTTATTTCCAATGCAAACTTACTTTCTCGCACAACATGAAACATAGGATAGAGCCCTGTTATTGATAATTACCAAGCATGTTCATATCCGTATTAAACTCCCCGGCGGAGTGCTTGCGAGTGCATTCAATGTACTCACCTGGCTTGTTATGTGGCCAGACGAAGAGGAGGAATACCAGTCTGGCGATAGCGACAGCGACTTCGAGGCGTAGGGTTTCTCCCCAGTCTGTTGCCTGTGGTTCGGCATATAGATGGGCTATCCACCGTATTTTATTCCGCTGCTGTTTAATTCGGCCAATAGGCCCGGTTTGTAAGATCTAAAGACCAAGTATGGTCGATGTCTGTAATAAACGATGTATGGCATGGTTATGTTATCAAGTACTTGTGTGTATCGACTACTGATCCAGGGATCGATACAGTGAACACAAGGGTTTATCCGGCCTTAAAACCGGGTAGTCCACACCCTTGGTATCGCTAGCGCGAGGCCGGGACCTCGAACCCCGGACTTGTCGCCGGCGCTGGTTCCTTCCGTTTTTTGCTCGTGGCCGCCGCTTCAGCGGCCCCCGAGCTCTCCTGCGCAGCGCCCGCGGCCGTCGCCGGTTGAGCACTGCCTCCCCCCGAACTCGCCTGCGCAGAGCCCTCGGCCGTCGCCGGTTGGGCACTGCCTTGCCTCGAGCTCGCCTGCGCCGAGCCCTCGGCCATCGCCGATCGGGAGTTGCCTTGCCCCGAGCTCCCCTGCGCCGCCCCCCCCGGCCGCCGCCGACTGGGCACCGCCTTGCCCCGCGCTGCTTCCCCCGGCTCCCGCCACCTGTCGGCGGGGAGGTGAAGGACGCGGCGGAGGCGGCGGCGGAGATGGTGGAGACGGAGGAGTCGGAGGAGAGGGCGGCCGCACCCTTTTCCCTTCGGGTCTGCAGGATCCCCACGGTCGGCGCCGGCCCTCGACCCGCTGCCAGTGGCGCCCTCGTCATCCGCGAGCTTCATGTGGCGGGCCATCTGCGCTTTCCTAGCCGCCTCCTGCGACATCACCCCCTTCGAGTCAAACTCGGAAAGCGATGCCCGGATCTCATCACGCTTCACATGAATGCAAAGCGGAAGGTCCAGCCGAGACAGCTTAGCACCCGCGGAAGCTCCGGAGCCCAGGAGCGTCTACAGCAGCGTCTTGATGGCGTCGGGCCCAAGTTCCCCCGCCAGGCCGGGCTCCGTCTGGCCGAAGTCGTTGATGCCGGTGTACATCCACGCAGCGCGGCCGCGCTCCCGCAACGGCGCCAGCCGCCACCGGAGGAAGTCCCCGACGACCATCGTCACCGTCAGGCCCTCGGACCGCAGATGCACGATCCGGTCCACCACCGGCCGCAGGAGGTCATCGTCCTCCGGCATGAACTCCCATGTCCTCCGTTGCGGCTCCGCCGGGCCCTCGGGAAGCTGCAACCGGAGGTGCGGATCGGTGGCCATGTAGCACCATTGCTGGTGCCAATCGTCCCACTTGTTCCGCAACTCCTGCGGAATATAGGCCTCCCCCATCTTCTCCCGGAGCTGGAAGTTGCAGCTCCCTGCAGTCTCCCTCCGGTCGGAGCCCCGGCCTTTCCCCGACGACCGGAGCACGAAGTAGTGGTGGAACAGCACCACCGACGGCATCACCCCCACGAACATCTCGCAGAGGTGAGCGAAGATCGACAGCATCACCACCGAGTTCGGAGTGAGATGGATCAGATGGATCTCATACTCCTCCAGCACCGCTATGAAGAAAGCGGAGAACGGCGACACCAGCCCCACCGCGATGAAGCTGGAAAAGATGACGGTCTCGTGTTCTTCCGGCTCCGGCGGGTACGTGGCCGGCCGCACTTCCCGGTGGCTCTTCTTCCCCCGCGAAACCAGCATCGTCCGCAGCTTGTCCATGGCCTCCTCGTTCAGGAGGCGGGACTTGGGGAGGATGCCGGGGGTGGCAGCGGGTGGTGGGGACGAGCGGCGCTTGGAGCTCCTCGACTTCCGAGGCATGGTGGCGAAAGGTGTGGAGAGAGAAGAAAGCTTTGGCGCAAGGAGGCGAAAAGGCGTAGCGAAGACAATCGGCACAAGGAAGAAGAAGCAGTTGTGAAAGGCGTGGAAAAGTGGAGGCGTACGGGCGAAGGAGCATTTAAAGGATGGGGAGGAATTCGAAAAGACTGCAAAAAGGCTGCAACGCTTCGTGCGCCGCGCGGTCGTGGGGGATGGCTCGGTTTTCGTAACTGATTGCGCCCCCACGACGCGCAAAAATCAGGGCGGTTCCCCCCGCGCGCCGCACGCGGAGGTCGAATCGTCTTCCCCGTCGATTATTCTTCGGTGGGCCGGCATCTCGGTGGCCCAAGAGATCTTTGGGCCTGCTCCCCATCTTGCCCCCTTTCTGGGCCGGCACTTGGGAAGCAGGCCTGGGGGCTACTGTCGGCGATACGGGAACTAGGGTTCCCTTGGCCATCGGCAAAGGCCCAAACTCGATGCCACGTCATCCAGAGGTCGTGGGGATCGGAGGTATGCGCTCGAAGGCATGCCCCCCGAGCACTGTGTCCGCTTGACCCCTCCGGGTTTTAGTCAAGTGGCCCACGTGCAGTGGGTGGTCGAGGATGCGTGCTCGGGAGCCCCCGAGCCCTAGAACCCTGAGCACCCTTGGCTCCTCCCTCGTGCCGCGTGGCAAGGCTCCCCGAGTGCCCCTCGGGGGCTCTACCCCGAGCACGGCCTGTTTCCTCCCACGGCGCCACGTGGCGGGATGCCCCGAGCACCTCTCGGGGGCCTTGACCCCAAGCAATCCTCGTGGGTCCAGCAGTACACGTGGCGGGGGGTCCGCGGCGCCTTCCAGAGGGCCCCGGCGGGCCCTTTCCACGTGTCCCATCGGGCGCATTTAAGGCCTGTCCGCTGCATTTAATGCCTGTCAGCAGGCGTGCCTACTCCAGGCCCAACGCGGGAGTCCACCGACGTGATAAGGCCTGTCAGTTATCATCTGACAGGCTTTACGACTTTTGGGCACGGTACGGCATGCCCAAGTGCGTCCCTTGGGACAGTGGGGCCCGGACGATTGTCACCGTGGCAGGTTGCTTGCCCGTTAAGTCCTCTCCAGCACGCTTCAACTCATGATGAAGACCCGGTTTCCGAGGATGGATTGTCAGCAAAACATCCCTTCCGCAACAGCTTTCGGCGGACGGCATGGCGTGCCCCCGCCCCTCACGTAAGCAGCGCGTCTATCGCATTTAATGCCCTTCGGTCACTGTGGTAAACCCCCGGGTATATAAGGGGAGAAGCGAGGCCATGCAAAGGGTTGGATCTTTGTTTAGATCTTTTAGAGAAGAGCTCCCTTAGGGCAGAAAGCAACTTTGTAATCTCAAAGAGCACGTTAATACACACGCACACCAAACCAGGACGAGGGTTTTACACCTCCGCGATGGCCTGAACCTGGATAAATCTTGGTCTCTTTTTCCCATCGTTTAATCGGGCCTAGGCAGATCGTAGCTTCTGTTCCAGCTCCTCCCCGGCCGAATCCCAAAGGGGGTCCTTCCGGACCACCAACACCGGCGTTTAGTCGTCGACAATAGCCAATAGATCTATACTAAAAATGTAATACAATAAAAAAAAGAGAAATAGATTACAACTCTCCATTAAAAAAACATCCAGCTATTGTGGACCCTGCTATTATTAGTGGATCATAACCAATAGATCTTCATAACTGTATCTAAATAGATCACAATCGATAGATCTATACATGAACATATCACACCCAATATGATACAGAGGGCTCCCGATCTTCACGATTGGACGATAACTAGAGTAGCCTAAATGGAAAACCCATCCCAACAACAAACTCCAATGAGAAAGCCTTTGGGGAACTAGGAAACCAAATCAACTACCCTCTTGATTGAATGCCACGATTTCCACTCGGAGGCACACGCTGATCTTTACAATCTACAAGGAAAGCAAGGTCTAAGGTGGATTCCCCAATCTAGAGGGATGAACCCTAGATTAATGAGCTACGCTCTACTTTAATCTCAACAACAAGTCTACCTAATTAGAGTTTGGGTACCGGTATTTATAGCCCCAATCTCGTAACCGTTGAGGGATAAGCCAACTCATTACATGGGCCTCGGCCCGTTACTATACGCAGACAGTGCACCCGGACATTCCGGGGTACTTTATCTGGAATGTTCGGACGTGTTGGCGACGCCGGTCAATGCACATCCGGAGGGTCGGAGTTGACATTCTGGGCAGGGGACGTCCGGAGGCTCCGGAAGTGAGGCCCGGAATGTCCGGATGTGGAGCTGGATCTTGGTTCTCCCGGGTACCCACCCGGAGTGTCCGACCGTCCCGGAGTATATGTCCGGAGGCTCCGGAGGCGAGGCAGGGACGTCCGGAGACTCCGGAGGCGAGGCTCGGAATGTCCGGATGTGGAGTTGGACTTCGGTTCTCCCGGGTACCCACCTGGAATGTCCGACCATCCCAGAGTATACGTTCAGAGACTCCGGAGGCGAGGTGGGGTGGAGTTGGGCTTCGGCTCTCTCGGGTACCCACCTGGAATGTCCGACCGTCCCGGAGTATCCGGGAGTCTTCCCGAGAGGCTCCATCCAGCAGTGTGTACGTCCGGAGTGTCGGGACCTCTTTGTCCGGAATGTCCGAACATACATTCCAGACTGCCCCGGTTCTTCCTCCACTCGGCTTCGCTTGTCCACTTGGATAATCCTTCATATCTGAGCAAGCATAGAGTCAAAGCATTAGGCAGCATACCATTCAAGCCCAAGTCAATTGGCGATGTATCAAGGAATAGAGTCACCTCATGTTGTATAGCCTTAGCTCGAGCTCTTGTCATCGGTCCAATAAATCTTGGAGGTGGGCTTGATGAACCTGAGTAGCCTTCACCCTTGGTGGCGGAGGTGTCAGCATCACAATAGATCATGATAACTGTACATAAATAGATCGCAGTCGATATATCTTCAAAACTGTACCTAAACAGATCGTAACCGATAGATCTTCATAACTGTAACTAAACATATCACATGCACTACATTTAAATGTGATCCGGCCATTGATCTGACCGATCCTTATTATGAATAGACTACAATTGATAGAACTTCATAATTATATCTAAATATTATCTGGCATTGATCCGATGTACCTTACTTACTAGTAGTCCACAACCGATAGATATTCATGATTTACATCTCATAAAAAAAACTACATAAGTTTTAAGTCTACCCATTGATCTAATATCAAAAACTAATGTTATGAACTTTAAATCCATGTACTAATCTAATATCACATACAATCACATATAAGTACAAAAAATAAAGATATTAAATGTGTTTTTCATATAATTGCGTGGGACACCATGCTAGTTCAAGGAATAGCACGATGCTATTTGGCCCTTGATCGTCCTCACGGAACTTTGGAAATTTGTGATGCCAGGAATAGCAAAGTGTTCAGAAACTCGGATGATTCGGATGTCACCACCGTTAGAAATATTGTTCTTGATTTCACCTTGTGGTCTCATCGGCTTAGAATAGTTGATGATAGGCTCTCTCCGTCTTTTGGTGCGACTAACTCTTTTCGCGTATTTATGCGACCTTATAAATCATTTTTGAGTAATATATTTAGGTGAAGACTCTCCGGCTATTGCCTACAAAAACTAACTTTGGGATTTTCTTTTTGACATTGACGCTTAATTATGTCGACATGAGAGCATTTGCTGAAAGCACTCTGCCATCTGATTCGTAAGCTCTGTACAGAAAAGTAGCAGTGCATCTAAACAGAATCCTCCAGAAGTCAGCAAGTCGAATAAAAGGGCGCATGCAAAATGCATATCTCGTCACTGGAAAGACACCAAAACTAAAATTCACACGCAACGATTGACGTCGACAGATTCAGTAACAAAACAACCGGGGAGATTAATCCGGTATCCCGCTCGCGAGGCGAAGTGTCGGCTGTGTCGAGCACTCAGGGATATTGTAGAATTTGGTGCTTCCATCTCCTGCTCCTTTTTCAAAGGATAAAATCAAGCGAAACCATGCATATCGCTCCTCTTTCAAAAAGAGATTCTGAATATCTCCGCAAACGAAGAAGAGAGAGAGAGAGAGAGAGCGGGACACGAGCATGGAATTCGATCGCTGTTCCGATGTTCTGGGGGATTGATGCTGGTAGCGACCCGTGATATTGATCTGCGCAGATGGGACGTCTGGAATTCGCTTCGCTCGATCACTTTCAGTCATGCATATGCATGTACGCGCGCCCAGCAAACTTTGTCGCCCAAGTATGATATCACCTCGTCATGCATGGATGCCCCCACTCTCCAAGTTGTAAATTCGGTGACGCCCAATTTCTAGAGGGCACTCGATTCCCATAGAGATTAAGATGACTGGATAAGACTACAGGAGTTGAGAGAAGTTAACTGGTTAGGATAGGAGCCTATGCAAGAAGGGAAATGCTATAAATGTAGTCTGATCTATGTTTTTGATAGATTAGTTTCCGTTATATGAAAAAATATTTCTATCGCATGAAATTTGTTGTATTAGAACATCTCAGAAAACAATATTGCGACGATCACATTTTGAGAGAGAGAGAGAGAGATTGGACGCTTAACCCTGTTGTTAAATCGATCAGTGTCATCCACCACCAGGCTAATTGAAGACACAAGGAGCATAGAGAAGCAAAGGGCGGATCATGGCACGCTTTGCATGCATATGCATCAGTGAGTGCATGGCGTTCTCCCAAAGCTAAAGCGCATTCCGATTCCATGTCGAGACATGTAAGGGATCAATTAACTAGTCGCAAAGTTAGCTAATCAGTAGAGGCACCAAGAACGCATCGGGGGAGCGAGGATGATATATATGTCATCTCGATCGAGCAGGGGACTCACTGGTCCAGCAAAGCAGATCTGATTAATTAAGCAAGCACTCCGGACACGTCATGGTCTTATCCGTTACACTTGCTAAAAATCTAACCAGTACTCGCTCACAAGATTTTTAGGAGAAGATAGGAGAAAGAAAAAGGAAAAAAAATTCGGGTCCATGATCGATCGATGGACCAAACAACCAGAACGCCAAGAACAGACAGACTGATCGATGGATGGACGTATAGGATAGCTACTCATTGACTAGTAGCGGGCATTGGCCGCCGGCGTCTCGACGTCGAAGACATGGCCGCCGTTGCCGTTGCCGAGCTCGTGCTTGCCGCTGCCATTGGTCACCGAGGTTAACGGCAGCTCGCCGGCGCCTTTGCTGGTGCCCGCGACGACGTCGGAGACTTGGTTGACGTCGTCCTTGCTCTTGCCCCAGATGAGGGCGTAGAGGCCTGCCACGATGATCACTGCACCAATGACACTGAAAAGACACGAATAAAGCGACGCCATTAGCTAGTACGTACTAGCACTTAGCACTACTAATTTATCCTCGTCGATCTGAATATAATAATGTATACATGATTGGTCGTATATATGTTTTGTACGTACCTTCCAAGAGTGATCTCCTCTTTAAGTATGATGGAGCCCATGACGGCGGTTATGATCATGCAGAGCGGGTTGAAGGCCGTGACGAACACGGGGCCCCTTTGTCTCGACACGATGCCCTGCACGTAGTACGCAACACCGGAACACACTATACCCTGCAACACAACGTGCCATGCATGTATCGTGCATGTCAGTGACTGACAAATGAACTAACACTGGAGTAAAACCAAGCGCACGTAGCTAAGTAATGGACTCACGGCGTAGACGGCGGTGAAAAGGCGGGTGTCGAAGCCGATGACCCAGGCCTGGGTGTTGCCGCGCTCGGCAACGAGGGCGACGGCGCCGCTCATCAGGGAGCCCATGAAGCAGATGAGCACCGTCAGTGACAGCTCCGCCGGGTAGCTCTGCAGCGTGTTGGACTGGAGCACGAAAAATCCCGACCAGGCGACGCAGGCGGCGATGGTCAGGATGGTCCCGTTGAGCCACGCGCTCGCCGCGGCCGCGCCCTGGCCGGCGCCGGCGCCGGCGCCGTCGTGGTGCTGCCCCTTGGTCCACGGGAACTGCACCACGGGGCCGTGGTACAGTACCATCAGCACGGCCCCGGCCACCGTGCACACCGTGCCGGCGATCTTGGCCTGGCTGTGCAGGCTCCGCAGCCTCACCTTCTCCATCCTCAGGATGAGGGCCAGGACGAAGGTGACGGCGGGGAGGATGTTGATGAGCGCCGCCGCGAAGCCGGCGGAGGTCAGCTTGGCCCCCATGAAGTACAGGTTCTGGTCAAGCACAGGCCTGAGATGCAATGCAACATAGCACACGTACGTGTCAGTAACTAGAGCTTAATCTGTATATATACCTAATTTTGCCATGCATGAATTAATTTACGGTTAGTCGCACGTACTCGAGGATGGAGAGCCCCATGATCTTCAAGAAGATGGTGATGGTCATTTTTGGCCTCAATCCCCTGCACATGTCACGTCAGAGCAGATATACAAATAGTCAGTTCTGGTCGATCATTCACGTTGCACGCATGTCGCTCAACAATGAATGGCTGGAATTGGCCGGAATTGAGGCCATATGCAGTTTCTTGTGTGCATCTTTTAGGTGACGGAATAATGCATTCCAGCCGGTACCGAAATGGGATTGACGGAAAATGCAATGTCATGTGTAGTTGAATGTCTCAGTTCTATTTGAGACGTCTACTGTGCTGTGAGGTTCGTGCCAAATTTTTGCAAAAAGACACTTTCAATTCGTTTCCTACTCATTCGTAAGAAATATTGCTTCTCGATCTTCAGTGATCACCAGATGACGTGTGGGGCCTGGTGGCCCCATGTAACCGGTGGGTCCTCCACTAGTGGCCAATCAAGGCACACTAATAGGCACTAGCTAGTGGAGTTCTTCGAAGTGCGTTTACACGTACGTGAACACACACATGCCACACAGGTTGATGGTACGTAACACGACATATATGGTTATGTGTCATTTTCTACTTCTGCTGTTGTAGCTGTGATCGATCTATATATAGACGCTGCGGTATATTTGTACATACATATGCTGATTTAACGCGTGACAAGGAAAGCCCGGAAAAGCATGCCTGTACAAAATAGAATAAGGTAGCAAGATGCTTTTCTGGATTACAATCTGCGAGTGCTGGTCGTGCAGCAGGCACCATTTAGAAGGGACAAAAACGATGAATTGAACAAAGTATATGTGTGCTCGATCGTGGAGTGCGCATGAGCATGAGCACGACTGACAAGTTGATATTATTTTTCCATCTTCCTTTTCTATCTTTTTGTCCAATTGTCCCTCGAAATTCAACTCTAACTAAAAGATAGAATACTAGAGAGGAAGTAGAAAAGGCACAACTATCAGAATCATATTCCAAACTAGACTGGAACAAATCAAATCATTTCGGTCGTCGATCCCTTTATGGTAAACATGAACGCATATGCATGCATGCAAATGGTCAGAATTGATCCATCTGATATAAAGACATAGTTTTAATTCCTGCTACCGTATGGAAGCAGAGGCCGGGGGTTAATCCTTAATCCAAAAGAAAAAAGAATTGCTCCATCTCTAGATTACTTGCACCAAATATCCTAGGTCCTATGCATAATATCAATTTCGCATGACATGCATGTGCGTTAATTCTTTCAATTATATATAAGATATAGCCCATGGCAAGTAATACACTGAACCGAACTATTGCTCGGATGGTTAGCGCGGTGATTTTACACCAGAGATTAAGTCTTTAGTTTAGTAACATCACGACTTTGTTAACCTTCTAGCATCGTCAGCCCAATCTACAATAGACGCTCATGATAAGGTGTAAAGTAGGTGTGTGGACGCGCTTTTGTGGTTTGTACTGCGCGTGACAATAACGACATGCATGCACGTACGTACGGTTCCGCTTGTACAGTAGCTAGTCTCATTCGCATCCATGCGAAGGAGCCCACGATGCACGCACGGCACGACGATGTACGGCCGGACAAGAGTGGTCTGTGCATGCGTACGTGCGATCGAGTGTGAGAAAGGCCGGAGAGGAGAGAGAGCAGTCGATGGAATCACGTACCCCTCGAACCAGAGGGCGAAGGGAGCCATGACGGCGGTGGCGACGATGTTGCGGTAGACGACGAGCACGAAGTGGCTCATCCCGCTCTTCAGGGACGCCACGGCGACGACGTACATCCCGGCGAACCCCACCTGCAGCAGCACCATCGCTAGGTACGGCTTCACATCGTTCAGAACTCCCCCCATACCCATCCTCTCTCAGTGATCTCTCTCGCTCGCTCTCCCTCCTCACTAAAAAATCCAAGTCTTCGAGATCTCTCTCACACACACTATCAGTCTCCCTAGCTAGCTAGCTTGTTGCTAGATAGCTGGCTCGAGCTATCTTACACTACACACAAGCACAAGCAATGGCTGTGATGAGGAGGCAATGAGCTCACACTGAACCATGTGTCCGTTTATATAGCCGCTCGATCTATCGCCGCTGTACGTGCTGTGTGCAGTACAGGGTACAGCAAGCGTAGCCATCATATCGGTGGATCCGAGTCATGCTCTGTGCATGTTCCAGTGCTAGCTTAGTTATATGTTCCATTCCTTGTTTAATATTCCACTTCCAGGCAAAGGAGAAGCCTATCTCTCTTCCGCTTTGTATCTTTTCCGCTGCTTTTTTTCACTGGGAAATGCAGGGAGCACGTACGACCTATGGCTGTGGGTTTAGATATCTTTTCGGCCACCTGAAGCGCATACTTGCGGTTGCAATGATCGGAGCCGTCAGAGTCAAGGTCTCTAGGAGTTGTATTAGCTGGAGCTAGACGGAAGCTTTTCTATATGTACTTGCCCTTATTGCTAGTGCTCTTGTACCGACAAGAACCGATGTGCGTGCATGCATGGTGTCTAGACTAGTTAGAGTCAGAGTACTATCAGTGGGTTAATCAGCTGATAAGATGTAGTTAATTCTGTGCTGCTTTTTGTTTGGAAAGGAAACTTTATTATCTTCCGGCCTCCGCATGCATCAAGAGAATTCTGTACTGCTGACGCCCGTGAATGTTATTCTCTCTTCAGATAACCGTGAAATCAAAAGTTCTCCCAAAATAGATCAGAACAATATAGCTTATTTCTGCTATTAAAAGAAGTATGATATGTTATATATGATCATCGAGTTGGAAATATGAGCTTATTGAATCGAATGGGTTTAACCACTGAGCTATCCGCGAGCACCTTCATTATACAAAACCCACTAAGCTGCACCTTGTTTTAAGAGTAGATTCTACCGTGGAACATGTATCTATTCTATTATATACTAAAAGTAGAATACAATAGAAAAAATAGAGAAAGGCTAGAAATTCTTATAAAAAATAAAATATCCGACCGTTAATTTGGTGGACCATTTTATTATTAGTAGACCACAGCCGATAGATCTTCATAACTGCACCTAAACATATCACAACCGATAAATCTTCATAGCCGATAGATCTTCATAACTGCACCTAAACAAATCACAGCCGATAGATCTTCATAACTGCACCTAAACATATCACAACCGATAAATCTTCATAACTGTACCTAAACAAATCACATTCGATAGATCATCATAACTGTACTTAAATAAACAGCTCGGTACAACGACTAGCAGGCCGGCTCACAATTTGAACTTTTATTTCCCATATTGATCTAATATCAGGCCGGCTCGCGATGTGAACTTTTATTTCACGTACAGGTCTAATATCACACGTATAGGTAAAAAAATTAAAGTTGCGTACAGGTAAAAAAGGATAATCAAAAATATTTCTCATGCAATTAATATTGATCTAATATCACATGTACAGGTAAAACAATAAAAATAATTAAATAGATCACATCTGATAGATCATCATAACTGTACCTAAATAGACGGCTCAGTACAACGACTAGCAAGCCAGCTTGTGATTTGAACTTTATTTCCCATCTAATATCACGTATGCAGATAAAAAATAAAGATAATTAAAAAGGTTTCCCGTGCAATTGCGCGGGACACCGTGCTAGTTTGTAAAAAAAAAGAAAAAAAGACAGGTTGAACCACGCTGGGCCACATTTAGCAACAAAAAATTTCCGCAAACTGAGAGATTGAACCAGATTCAAATCATGATTCTGACTATAAAGTCTCGTGCAATGTGGTGAATTTTTCTAATATATGGTTTATCCAACCGTTTGTAACGAATGCATGGTCCAGAACGAAGTTCACTCTTATTTTAACAAGTGCAACCTATCCAAGGTTAAACTATCCATGATAAGTGACATGTTTCGATTAAAAAACTACAGTTACACTCAACATACAACTTAACTAAGTTTTTAGGCCCTATCTGGATATCATAGGAGAATTAGATTAAATTAATACATAATTAAAGACTATATTTGTTCTTAATTAAAAGACGAAAAGTTGACAGCAGAATATGCCAATCTTATTGCATTGAATGATCTTAACACTTAAACTACTCGTACGTTATGGCATCTCCAACAAGATCATGTCAGTTATTTCTTAGAGATGACATGAAAGAAAGATGTAAAAAAAAAGAGACAAATAGGAATGGATGGAACATGTTGAGAAACAACCTAGAACGAGTACTAAGACAGAAGAGAGGATGAAAGGTGTAGCGAGAAGAGATATGCAAAAAAAAAGATTAACAGGAAAAAAGAGATGACATAGAAGCTAGAAAGTAGCTTATAGAAATGACTTGTTAGAGATGCTCTTACGGAAAAGAACCCACTAAGCCGTAACTTATTTCAACAAATGCAACCTCTCTCTAAGGTTAGGGAAAAAACACGTTTTTGGTGATCACGCCGCCACGCGTCTCCCACACACAGACGTACAACAATGCAACCCCACCTCCTTCCCCTTCTCCCTTTCTCGAGAACACGCAAAAGGATTGTATATCTTCACATTCACCTCTCCTTCTCTCTCTAGCCAAATTAAGGTACGATCAATTAGGACTGAGAGTGCATATATGGGAGTGCTGCTTTTTTTCTGGCACATACGAAGCATAAGAGGGGAGTCCACCAAATGGAGGCAATCAGGGCGCCCACCTAATGCTGATGCGCGCCGAGTGCTCCCGTGCCGGCATGGTGCGCTCCTGTTAGGATTCGCAGTTCTACATCCGCCCATCGTCTCGATTGAATCGATCTCCTATTCTCCTCACACAGAAAACACTTGGATCGCTTTGCTGCTTCTCGATTGATCTCCAACTCATGCATCTCTGGAAAGCATGTAACCCGGTGCATGGTTACCTCGATCGTACCAGGGGGATCGATCGCCTCCGGTTGGTAGCACGTATGGAGATGCAAGCCAAATTGCTGTACCAATGAGGCATGACATGAGTGAGTGGTGCTAAAGAGATAGGGGTGTTTGGTTTGACACATGCACCAACAGTGGCCTCTCCACTACCATCTATCTCGCGCTCGCGGCTTCGGTTCTTTGCTTTCTTTCTGTCAACCTGTACGATGGCAGGCTCTAGATAGGCCTGCTGGCTGGCTGGCTGGCTGGCTGTGGCTGGTAGGCACAAGTCAAGAGGGATTTGTACACCCGTTATACAATGTGTGTGTAACGCTTCAGATTAAGGTACCATATCCATGGCCCAGAGGTGTACATACTGGAAAGAAGTGTCCTTTTAGTTTCTTCACAAAGTTCTGAAAACTCTCCTTCGCGATCGAACAGGCCGAGAAACTAGAACCAGATTGGTGCTCATCTTCTTCTTGGAGTGATAGTCTGATAGAGCTCCTACGCAACTCTTTTAACAGCCTGACTCTCTGCCACGTTGGACAGTGTTTGGTTGCAGATGGTGATTTTGTTTGTGGCAGCAGGACCATTGCCCTTTCCTTTTGGCCCCTGTCGGCGTCGCATCGCCTGAAAAAGGAAAAAGGAGAGATGGACGGACGTATCTTCGTCGCAGCAGCCTGGACACCAGCACCGGCAGGCAATCCACAGCCGTGGAACATCACGCATTCCACAGCACCTGCGTTTCCATCTGATCTGGCCATGAATCACACGCACTCACTGCATGCTTTCTCGATCTCAGGTCAATATCGGCCAGGAGAAAGATCGGAAAGAGAATACGTATGCCAATTGGTTCAACTAGTTTATGTATTCCCAGTGGCCAAGTTGCCTCCAATGTGCGTTGCTCCCTGTAGAACGACACCACCGTCTCACACTCTCACCAAGCAAGTAGTAGTAATCTGTGTAGCTTCTCCTCCTATGTAAGGACATCGATCACTGAAGCAGCGGCGACAGCAACAGAAAATACATTTGTTATCTGCTATGCTCAGAATGATTTCAGCTGCACCAGGCGGTACGCTTGATCAGCAATCTCAAAACCAATGCAAAAAAGAGAATGATTTCGGCTGCTGCGAATTGAAGTTTACAACTTTAGACAAACTTAATGGAGGTAATGCTAACCCTGTCATTTGAAGATGACACCGGATCAATCATCGCATATTCAATTAGGATCAGTGCTTGCATGCAGCAGGCGATCGACGTCATTTTGCAGCACTGATTTGCGGCTTTTTGGGATGCGCTGTCAGCTTAAACTATTGCGCAATATGTTTATACGCCTGGAGTTTCTGGCCGCTTCGATCGATCATGCGAATCTGGGATATCCACCTCTTCTTTTCCTTTGCAGAATATGGTTGGAAGGGAAATCCTACCCTTTTGCTGCATCTTATCCGTTGGCATACTCCTTATCCGTTAATTACATGGCAAATACACAAAAGTTTGGTATGCGTACCTGAAATTTAATTTCCTTTTTTTATTTCAAAGGATAGATGAAGAAGTGCTAACAATATGCTGAAATCTACTAATAAATCAAGTTTGAAGTCAAATATTTATCACGTTTGTTGTGATGAGTTCAGAGTATAAAGATGGTAAACAACTAGGTAGTAGTATAGATTAATCTCCATTATTAGATCTATATAAATGAATGGCTCATGTTGATCCGAGGCACCGTGAAAGATATTTTAATTAAAATGTACTTAACTCCAACTCTCGGCTTATCTAGAGGCAAACGTCTTGCTCGGCTCCTCCTGAGCCATCAATTAGCCAACCAACAAAGACGTTAATGCACTTGGCCAAACATGCTTCAAGAAGCAATTGTAGCCAACTAGAATTTTTTTCACCTTTCTGAACGGACTCGTGGAGCATGTTCCTGTAAATGGAAACTGAACCTGGCATGCAGATGCAGTGGAGCATATCAGCAGTACATGTAACATCTCTCCAGATTCTTTATAGAAGCCTAACTCAATTGAATAATGAAAACTGTATATATCAAACTTTTCTACTCAAACACGTCATTATGCACTGTTCTTGATCTGTTCCATGGTCACAGGGTTGTGTGCTGCCTGGTAAAGCTTACTTCAGATGTCATCTCCAGAACTAGGCACCTGTTCTGAACTGTCATCGTGTTGCGCACTATTTTCGCTGGAACAATGATCAGTGACTCATTAGTACGAAAACATACATAAAGATTCTTAAGAGAAAATGTCGATTCATTATTTGCCAAGTGAGCAGATCTTGTATTTGCCAAGTGAGAACAATGACTGGCTATCACGGATAGGAGACTCTCCCTAGACCTTGTATTTTCGTCTTGTATAGGCTGATTCTTCTTCCTATTTGTATATTCGTCTTGTACAGCCCTCTGTATTATTATCTTTGGTTAATATATATATTGTCGGAGCCTCTCCTACAGTTTTTTCCTAAAAAGAAAAAGTGAGCAGATCTTTCTTGTGAAATGTGAATAGTAAAAGAAAAGCACGTTGGCGGGTTGAGCCGCGTGTGCGGCGCTGTGCTAATGCCTGCGCGGAGCGGAGCATAGGGCCTCCCGTATTTTGGTAGGAGAGCGTGTACTGGGAAGCCCAATTTCTTGGTATGGGTTTCTTCCGAGATGAACCGGACGGATCTTGCGAATAGCGCAGCCCGGCCAACAAAATATTCTGGATCTATCCTCGTCTAGTCGCTCCTACCACAGCACGAGGGCCCACCTCGTCAGCTAGCCTAGCCACCCACCACCCCAAACCCGCAAAAGTTCATCGCCTCGTCATCCGCAGCTCCGCTTTCCAGTCGCCAGTGGCCGCCGCCGCCTCATCCTCCTCCGCCCGCCCCGCACCAACCCCGGCGAGACCCCAGGGCCATCGCGAATGGCGACGGCGGTCACGGCGTCCGCCACGGCGGCCACCCGCTTCACGCGCCTGGCGGCCTCCGGCCTCTACCGGCGCAGCCGCCTCGCCACCGCCGTCCGCTTCCAGCGCCCGGGGTTCACCACCACCGCGCTCCTCAGGGCCACCGAGCTCAAGCCCAAGGACCAGGGCCAGCCCGAGACGCTCGACTACCGCGTGTTCCTCGTCGACGGCGCCGGGCGCAAGGTATCCCCGTGGCACGACGTGCCGCTGCGCGCCGGGGACGAGGTGTTCCACTTCATCGTGGAGATCCCCAAGGAGAGCAGCGCCAAGATGGAGGTCGCCACCGACGAGGCCTTCACGCCCATCAAGCAGGACACCAAGAAGGGCAACCTCCGTTACTATCCGTAAGAACTCGGAACCCAGGAAAATTGGACTGGAAATGCCGTAGCTTATGTCCTTTCTGAAAAAATTGCGTCTGTCATGCTGAAATTGGAATCTTAACAATTTAAATCGAGGGTATAACAGCGGGTCAATTGATTGGGATTGACTACTAGAGGCTTCATAGACATGAAGAGAATTTCATGCATCAGCATCGTTTGAAGCTTTTCACTCCCATCTTAAGAATTAAGAATTGAGTATTTTAAAGATCAGTGGCAATTGTTGCTTCATGTCGTACCACGAGAAGTTTTGTTTCGCTTTTGGTTCTAGAACCGTAAGTTGGGAGGATATCATCCCCATTGGATGCAGTTGGTAAAAAGTCTACCTTCTTATTTCAAAAAAAAAGTTGGTAAAAAAGGATTGCACCTTTGCGATTTTAGTAGCAAAATTTATGTTTATGGTTTTTAAAACTTTAGTGGGTTTTAGAACTTTAGTGAGAGATTGCATCCTTCTCATTCATGAATTCTGTGTATTCCTGAGTTTAACTGGTATATTTCAATTGTTGTAATGGGCAACTGAAATTGGTAATTTGGATTCTTTACTTGATGGTGGGATAAAGAGAATGCTTGTAGTCTTCTGTCAAATGTTTACAAGTTTTTCACTTGGAAATATGCTGAGTAGATCTGTGTTAAGTGTTATAAGTTTTATGTAAATTGGCAACTATGAAAATGGTTTTTGTGTGTGTGTGTGCGCCCGCGTGTGTGTACTGTATACTGAGGAAAGAGTAGGAGATAGAGTTCTTGTGCTGTCGCTTTTGGAGGGCTTTACTTCAACGTAGAAAGCCATGCTGCTTGTATTTTGGCCATACCAGATTGTAGTGGCCGCCACATGCTTTATTTTAGGGATTCTTTCAAGGTTTTGCATTCTCCCATTTTTGGCAGTGGGATGACTTTTAAGTCTAGTTTGGTTTCCTGTTGCGATATGCCCATCTTAAAAATAGGAGATCTCGTTAGGATATACTCTTCAGATTTTTATGAAATCAATCTGTGGGTGATCTTAAAGAATCTGTACAGTTGGATGTTGTGTTAACTGCATAGCTATATTTGTTATGTCACCAAAACCAACTGACAATAGCTAGGTTGAATTGATTCAAGTTAAAGCTTGTAGTTGAGTATTTTTGCTCATTTTTCTTGACGAAAGAAATCTTACGCTGTTCTGTCATGCTTTCACTTGAGTCCCTTTAAATGAATGGGTGGCTAGGAGGAACTAGCCAACCGATTGATAAAGCAGGCGTGAGGACTCGATCCCAGGCCAGCTAGCCCACCACCCGAGGTGCTAGCCAGTAAGACCCTGGGTAGCTCTCCTTGACTTGAGTCCCTTTGAAAAAGGATTATTATGCATATTTATTGAGATGTTCTTCTTCTTATTGAACTTTCGAGTTGGTATAAGCTTTGAATGTGAAACTTCCCTGCTAGTTAGCAAGGCAATTGAGACATTGAGTTTACGCTGCTGGTGGTCCTGTTGATAAGTTTGTGCATGGCTTTCCCTGACGCTGTCTGTTACATCAGGTACAACATCAACTGGAACTATGGGTTACTTCCCCAAACATGGGAGGACCCGACTGCTGCAAATGCTGATGTTGAAGGAGCACTTGGAGACAATGATCCTGGTAGTTAACTTTTCTATCTTGCTATCTTTGATACGTATGGTTTTTAAATTAGCTCTAGCCACTCTAAATCAATCTTTTTCTTGACTTTGTTTTCCAGTTGATGTTGTTGAGATAGGTGAAAGACGAGCTAATATTGGGGATGTTTTTAGGGTGAAACCATTGGCAGCTTTAGCAATGATTGATGAGGGTGAGCTTGACTGGAAAATTGTAGCCATTTCTTTGGATGATCCCAAAGCATCTCTTGTGAATGATGTAGATGATGTTGAGAAGCATTTTCCGGTATGACTGATGTCCTTGTCCTTTTCTTTTAGTGTTTGTCCTTGTTCTCCTCTGGTATCCATGGCCAATCTCCATCATGGGAAGTAGGATATTTCCATATCATATGAGCACTGTTTGCTGTATCTAATTTTGACCAAAGGAGCAATTCCTTTGCAGCAAACTTACTCTACATTCCATACCATTGAAAAAAAAAGATATGGTACTCCTGCTATAATTATTCAATACTAGTCATCTCCCACATGCTTTTCTGTATCAATCACTAGTGCATTTACGTGAAGCTTTTTCCTGTCTGTGATTGTTAGGTTTTCTTTTGAAAATTTGTAAGTATCGTAGGTTTTGCACTTTCACTTCAATTCCACAGTTATCATAAAAAAACAAATTGCACATGCAGTTAATTTTTACCCCCTGTTTGTTTTACAATTGTTTTGACCAACAATTTTCGGTACCTATTCAGGGAACATTGACTGCTATCAGAGACTGGTTCAGAGACTATAAAATACCAGATGGAAAGCCTGCCAACAGATTTGGCCTTGGCAACAAGCCCACAAGCAAGGTAAGGCTGATCTTAGCTTCTTCAGTTATCCTGAAACGTAGAGGATATTTATGCATTCTGATGGTACCCTTCTTTGTTGCAATTAGGAATATGCTCTGAAGGTCATACAAGAAACGAATGAATCATGGGAGAAATTGGTAAAAAGGAATATCCCTGCTGGAGAGCTCTCGCTAGCCTAACCTTAGGTTCATGAGAAGCCACCACATTCTTTCAGCTACGTACTTAAGCATGCTGTTTTATATATGCTATAAGCATGCTTCTTCATCTGCAGAAATTTTTTGGGAACCTGTGTGTAACAGGAATAATCTTGTGGCGTGAATAAGGATTTCTGAGCAGGTTTTTCAGAAGGGTAATTAATGTTCTCAAGCAACAATCTTGTGTAAGTTTTACAGTATGCTATTAATGACTCACGCCGATGTCCGCTCACATGCTCGCATAAAAAATAAAGTAAGCTCGACAAAGCTCGAGTAGGCATGAACTCGGCTTGACGAAATAAGTGTGTGCTATAGAGAAAACAATATTTACTTGTATGAAAATAAAGTAAATTTGATAAAGCTTTGGTATATTTTTTTAAATAACGGGAGGCTTTATTAATTAACAATTGTCATGGAAATACAAATTATATCAGGGGTAGACAGGAGCCACACATGACGCCCTCTCCCAATCAAAATTTGTCTCCCTCCGCTCATGATCGAAGGTGATCTCTCGCAAGATCATGATGTAAGGACCCAAGTAGTCACTCTCCATGTTTTGAACCACCCCAAGGCAGTGAGAGGCCATGTGCACCTTGTCAACATGGAGGTCGAAGGCCAACGAGAGGGCCTCGCTGCATGCAATTGCCTCCAAACTCGCCGGATCGGATACACCCTTGATCATAATTGCTGATGCTCCCCGATGCTGGCCGTGCTCATCGCGACAGATCGCCGCCGCCGCACGACCTGTGCCCGACCTCGCCACTGCAGCATCAACGTTGATTTTCATTAGCCCCTGACGCGGCGTAATCCACTGCTTACTCGCCCGCCTCGAAGGGGTTCCGGAAGACGCACCTTTGTTTGGTACAAGATCCAAGTTAGAGAGAACTCTGAACAAAGGCCAGGGTCGATAGCGGACTCTGATAGTCATTTTCGTGAATCGCCTTCCGCCTTGCCCACCAAATTGCCCACAGAGTAACCAGCACCCTTGTGAAGTCCACATACAATAAAGAATCTTTGAGCATGAACAGCCACAGCCTTGCATCAGGAATATTGTTGGAGGCCAGGTGCTCGGTTAGCTTCTCGTCTAGCAAAGCCCAAATGTACCTTGCCATGTTACAGTCGAGCAGTGCATGTCTCCGCGAGTCATCAGCCGAGTTACAGATTGTACACACCTTGGTCTGTGCCATGTTCCTTTTCATCCTGACATCACCTGTGGGTGTAGAAATTCAGAGCAAGTCTCCACGCAAAAACACGAAGTTTGGAGGGAACCTTCATCTTCCACAAGCTTACGCACTGTTTCTGTATCTCAGAGGTATTGGATGGCGCAACTCTCCCGTCAAGCCATCTTCACGGTGCTTCTTGGTTTCAATAAGCATGCGACACGCCGACCGAACCGAGAATACACCACTCCTTTTATACTGCCAAGCCTAGAAATCTTCTTTATTGATACAACTGATCGGGATATTCTTAACAAGTACATCATCCATCTCGTGCAGATGTTCGTCGACGGCAATACTATTCCACTTTTGCGAGCTAGAGTCAATGAGAGCAGACACCAGATGGGGTGGATGGTAAGACTTCGGCCCAACAGGCCGCATTCATGTGGTCTCGTGGAATCCAGTTCTGGTTCCATATCTCCGTGGTTTCGCTAGTACCGATCATCCATATCAAAGGCTGCTTCAGAATCACCTTACCCTCAAAAACAGCGCGCTAGATTTGCGAAGGATTACTGGCCGTGCCAACAAGTCCAGATTGAAAAGCTCGATGTCCCACGACAACCATGCCGTTTTGCGCCCGCCGTCCTTGCTTCCCCACCAAAATTTCCTGATTAGAGAGTTGATGTGCTAACAAAGTCCCCAATAAAGTTGAAAGCATTGCCATTGAATACGTTAGGATAGCTTGAGCAACAAATTTAATCAACATCTCCTTCCTGCTAGCCGATAGAATTTTTCCATCCAACCTTGCACCCACTTCCAGACCCTATCCTATAGACACTTGAAGCTGCCATTCCTGGATCGACCGACATCAGACGGTAATCCAAGATACCTTTCTGATAAAGACTCTTTGGGCACCTTGAGAATAGATTTGATAGTGCCACGGACGTTTTCAGGGCAACCTTTCCCAAAGAAGATGGAGGACTTAGCCAGGTTGACACGCTGACCCAAAGTATTGCAGTACTCCTACACAATATCTCTTATCTGTGTAGCACCCTCCACAGTTGCCTTGAACAGTAGCAAACTGTCATTGGCAAAAAGCAAATGATTGACATCCGGTGTCAAGGGAGCTACCCTCACACCCCAGACATCTTTGGTCCTGCTCCTAGCTTTAAGCAGACAAGAGAGTCCTTCCGCCGCTAGCAAGAAGAGGTATGGTGAGAGTGGATCCCCTTGACGAATGCCCTGCAATGGCCTGAATTCTTCCAACAGAGAGCCATTAAAGAGTACCAAGAAAGACATTGTTGTGACCCCCCTCATCAGTTATGCTACCCAGAAGGGACTCAACTCAGTTTTAGCATGACTGCCTCCAAATAACCCCACTCAACACGGTCATATGCATCGAGCTTCAAAGGATAATGTGAATTCCTTTTGCTCTTCGAACTCTTCATAAAGTGCAAGCACTCATAAGCTGTTATAACGTTATCGAATGATGAGACGTCCTGGAACGAAAGCGGACTGTTCCTCAGAAATTATCTCCGGAAGTATCTTATTCAAATGATTTACCTGAACCTTGGATATGATTTTAAAAATCATATTGCACAAGCTGATCAATCGAAATTGTCCCTAAGAGGTTGGATTATCTACCTTAGGTATAACCACAATGAATGTCTTGTTAATTAACTCCGGAGAGTCCTCCCCGTTCGACACCCGCAACACCACCTTAGACACCTCATCACCACATATGCCCCAATTCTTCTGGAAGAAATGGGCTGGAAAACCATCCGGGCCTATCACTTTTGTTGGGAACATCTAAAAAGTGCTTGCTTTGCCTCATCCATTGTATATACCACATTCAGAATCAAATTCATCCCCTCATCCACCTTTTTCGGTACATGTGATAACACTTCTTCCATGCCGATTGTACCCTCTGTCGTGTATAACAACCCATAAAACTCCTTGGTCATTGTGCCCATCTCCTGTTCATTTTCACAAATCGACCTATCTGCCCGAGCCAGCCTAGATATATATTCAATTTTCCTTGCGTCAGTTGTTAGCCTTTTGGTGCGAAAAATTGGGTATTCCCATCGCCTTCCGCTAGCCACTATATTTGTGCCCTCTGCCACCACATCACCTCATGAAAATTTAGCTCAACTATTCTGTCTTGCACCTTTTGCTCCTCATATGATGGCCTAACTCATGTCAGATAAGATCGTAGCTGCTCAAGCTATCATCTCAGCTCATGTAATTCATTTCGTACCTCACCAAAGGATGCCACCCCTCCCCTCCCCAAAAAAAACAACAGAGCTCTAGCCACCCTATCCAATGTGGCGTTAATATTTCTCACCAATTGGCAATGCTCTCCATCCTTCCAAAATTGTTCCAATATAGGAAAAAAATTATCTATGAGATTCCCACATCTACTCATACCGGAAGATGCTTTCTGCAGTGATTTGCCGATTAGAGGTCTCCAGCACATTGCCGCTAAGAGATGGCGCACAGAAGCAAAGGGAAACATGTCACTCTAGCTTGCCGTTGTGAATGCACGGTCCAGACGTACACGATAATAATCCCCATTGTTTATCTTCCTCTGGCACGTCCAATCGAGTCCGATATAGCCCAGGTCATTGAGCCCACACATATCATCCGCCTCATGAAAGCCCATCATTTGCGTAATATCACGCTCATTCAGACCCAACAGCTCCTCACGATGCAACACCTCATTAAAATATCTAATATAAACGCAAGATAAAGTTGACTCTCCTTGAAGAAACTTCATCATGTTCTCCTTGAAGGCTTGGTGGGCACATTAGGTTTTGATAGCATTTTTGGTGTGGCAAGTAGTCTCATGTTGCAAAATCCTATTAGCTTCCCCATAAAAGCACGTTAACCTCCAAGGTTCCTTGCCATCTTCCACAATTTCTAAATCAATGTGTTACTTCCGGAAAAAAATTATTTGGAGATTCACACTGTTTTTTCTAGAATAGAGAAAGACCACAACCGTGACCACTACTTGCCACACCAAAACTATTATCAAAACCTAATGTGCCCACCAAGCATTCCACTTGAGCCTTCACAATCTGGTTTCCACAATGCAAAGAACCGACGATGTTGTACACTCCCTCCCAAGATCACGAAGCTCATGAACTGTAGCAGGATCACCAATCCCATGATAGTTCCAACATAAAGTTTTCATTGGTCCCGATAGTACTCCGCACGGGAGCCCGCCGATCCTGATAAGCTTTGATATGAGTTTATTTCCCACTCCTTCTTCTGCCTCTTTGATATACGGCCATAATGCATGTCACACCCTGGTTTTTAATAACATCAAGATATGGTTTAACAAAAAAAGTTTTTTTTCTTTGATTGGATCTTCAAGCCTTATATTTATGGGATTGTGATTTTACTAAAATATATATGAGATAGGTTCCTATGATCCTAAACCTTTCCTCCAACCCAAAAATTTAGGTATTACCTTTCAGCATCATTTCATAATAATCATGTGAGAAAAAACTCACATCCTTTTGTATCTTTATTCTCTCCTATTTCTTTTTCCATTATTTCATGTTCTCTTCTTTAAAATATCTATTCCTAATCCTCTATATAAAATAATTGGGGAACATATTCGGAAGGTCAGTGGAATACGGAACTCCAATTATTTATCAACTTTTCACCTCATCCCTGAACAATACATGCACTTTTGAGTTTTCATTTTAAAATTTCAAACATGGAAGTGAGGTTGATTCCATGATTTGTTATCACGGGAGCCATCTAAAAACATTTCTAACCCAATTCTGAAATAATCCATGACTTGCAGTTCAAAATTTTCAAATGGCTGCAAATCCAAATTTGAACCAAATGATCTTATCATGTTTCTCATTGATTTAAATATCATAAAAAAACTCAATAAATTTGGGGAGCATTTATTCATCACCAGGAGTCCATTTTTGACAAGTTCCATGATCTGCACATTAAAAATCTCACTCGATTTGAATTTTAAATCTAAGCACAATTTACACAGTGGACTTCCGTTTAAATTCTTCTTTTGCCACCCAACTCACCTACCTCTCTTTCACTCTCCTTGCACTTCCCTGCGGCCCAAGGACTCACTAGCTAGCCACTCCCCCTCTCTTTCTTGCTCCCTTCTCTCTCTGGATGCCACAACCGGCATGGCCACAGCGTATTGGATGCACACTAGATACGCCAGTGCCGGCCAAGGGTTGTGGTCGATAGCTGCAGCAGCTGCCCCACTGTGTTGCTGTGTCTACCTCTGCGACGGGGGCCCCGCCAACGTCGAAGTGCCACTGTATGCTCCATTCCTTCTCCTTAGCAGCGGCACCACAGCATGCGCAGCATGCTCACGCCACGAGGCGGGCACGCTCATGTCTGTGCTAGCGCTCGGTTATGTCCACAATGTGCTCTCACGTCGCCCGCGCCAAGCCTCCTCTACCATTACCCTCTGACGCACAGGACGTTGTCGCAGCCAGTCCCCCACCACATCACACCTGTTGTGGGCACATCCGTGCGCGTTATCCTTCGAGCACCAAAGCGCTACCGATAAAAGCCCATCCCGTTCCTCTCTCGCATGCGCTCTATCCTCAACCATCTCCACACGCCTTGCCTCAGACATCAGCGCCGCCCAAGCACCCTCCTTCCCCGACTCCGGCGAGGAGCTCAGCCAAGGCCCCTCCGCCGATTTTGGCTTCTCTGGTGAACCAGGCCCCTATTCCTCCCTTTCCTAGTCTCCATGCCTCCCTGTTGTCTCATCCCCATGATCGTTTCATGCAGGGGAGCATCACCGGCAAAACGCCCATTTGAGAGCTCACTGCCGCCGCTCGGACCTCGTCACCAACGCCTCTCTGGAGAGCCCCTGACCCCTATACACTACCGCTGAGGTCGTCCTCCTTCTCTCTCCTCATCTCAAACAACAGCTCCCCTCCCAGCCCTTTGTCATTGCTGGTGAGCACAGCCGAGCCAAGCGGCGCCGCCTCCATTGTTCTGTGTTGTTGACGGGCCAGCCCTACCTGCCAAGGCGCAGTTCAGTTTAAACAAACTGGTGTGCCACTAGCAGATGGGCCCCACTTGTTAGTTTCCTATTTAAATCAGGTTTTAAATCATGTATCAATGAGTATGGGTGAAACCGGATCGGATTCGGTTCGGATAGCGCTTGTACCATATCCTATTTCATATTTTTTTTCTCGGATTTGGAAATGGATCGGATAGTGTTTGGATATGGATATGAATACGGATAATTTCATAATCGGATATGGTACGGATACGAACCGGATGCGGACCGAAAACGGATAAAAAAAGTCGGATAGTACGTACATTTTTGTGTTATAGTCATCCATATGAATTAAAAAACACAGAGGTACACCCTTACCCTAACTTTCAATTATTTCTCAGTTGCTCAAGGAGATCTGCAATTCGATATGCAAAGCAATATAAACATAGTGAAATAGTGAACATCTCGTATATCACTCTTAAGATAAGGATGTTTGCTAATATGATGCATGCTCTATTACAATTCTGTTTAAAGATCACTACCAAAAAAAGGGATAATTGTCTAATTCCAGGTCCCCATGAAAACAAATACAGCAAGGTTTACACTCAACTTTATCAAATTCATGCTACGATGGCCATTCACAAATAACATGAAAAAACATTTATCCCATAGTTTGTTAATAGAAATAACACAATCAATGTTTACCCAGAAACATGTTAGGCCATTCAAGAATAACATGAACAAACATTTATCCCCATGAACAAACATAGCACAACTTTTAGAAGTTCCATAGTCATAATGCTCAAAGATTACATACATACATACTACAGTTTTTAGAAGTTCCATAAGTCATAGAAGATCCAACACAGAACAATTCCTCTCCTTCCATTTCCTCTCTTGACTCACACAGCTTCTTTGCAAGGTTTTGGTGTGCTGACCAACAATCAATCCTCATCATCACCAGAAATTTGTGATTCCTAACAATTTCCAATAATTAACATCTAATAAATCATTTAAAAACAGCCAGTAAGAAGAATATATGAGTGTCATACCCGCTCCTCAAGGTCCTCGAGAGTTAAGCTAGCAACAAGAGTCTCCACAACCTCTAGATCATTGATGATAGATGCAACCCCTCTAGAAGAATCTGAAATTTTGGTAAGAAAATTATATTAGTAAATAAAAAGACAACTATGCTGTAGAATTAGAAACAACAAAAATGATCACCTTTTCTAGATGCAGCCACCCAATCTTTAGTACAGATCAATGCTTCCACCATCTCGGGTTCAAGACGACTACGGAATGGATCAATCACACGACCACCAGCACTAAAAGCCGATTCTGAAGCAATAGTTGACACTTGCATGGCCAATACATCACGGGTAACTAGAGATAAAATAGGATATATATCTTGCTGATTTTTCCACCAAGACAACACATCAAAGTGTTGACTGGATTTATTAACCCTTAGTGGTTGTTCTTGCACGTATCTATCCAAGTCGCATGTGTCACCTTCATCCGCCCCTTCCACATGTGAGCCATATAAGAAGCTCTCAAATGTATCACTTTCTTCTTCCATGAAGTCATCTTTATTTGGTTCAGCACTCATACCCACAATACTGCTAGATGTTGTAGAACTCTTTGTATAAGAAGAAGCATATGCTTGATAGATTTGATTCACTACAACCATGAATTCTTCTACTTTAGCTTGATAATGCAGTTTACCATGAAACTTCTCATGTAATACTCTATTGTCTTTTTCTTGATCCTAGGGTCAAGAAAGCTAGCCACAGCAAGTGCAACATTTGACTTCTTCCAATATTTTTCAAACTTAGCACTCATAGACTGTGCCATGTTTCTAATAGTGTCGTCCTCACTATTGCACCACTCAGAAATTATAGCCTTTATGTCACAAAAATTTGAATAAAACAGATTTGCCGTGGGGTATGAAGTACCTGACAGTAGCTCGGTGACATCATTGAATTTCTTCAAGCACTTACAAAGTGTCAATGCTTCTCCCATTCAGCAGCTGATGGAGCTATATTGTCAAATCTTTTCTGTCAATCTCCTGAAGCCTCTCAAAAGCTCTTCTATAATATAGTGCATCCCTCAACATGTGATATGTTGAATTCCATCTGTAACAACATCCAATGAGACACCCCTCTTGTATCCAACTCACACTGAGATGCACACTTTTGGAAGTCCTCCCACAACTGCAGAGAGCACTTTACAACCAATACAAATGATCTAATATTGAGAACTACATTTGCAATGTGTTGCAGACCATCTCTAGCAACCAAATTTAATATGTGATTTGCACACCTCACATGAAAGAATAGACCATCACATATTAGGGGGGCCCCTTTTCTTTAGTACTTCAATAACATCCTTAACACATACATCATTTGCAGCTGTATTGTCCAAACTTAGAGAAAATATTTTCTATCTATGAACCATTTTGTAATGTTCGAAGTAAATGCATCAGACAAATTAGTACCGGTATGCCGCCCTTCTACATGCATGAAATTGATAATCCTTTCTGAATATTCCAATTGTCATCAACCCAATGGACAGTCACACACATATATCCTTTTGTTTGGTTCGAGGTCCACATATCCATTGTTGCGCTAAAGCGACAATTAGCAGTTGTGAAATACTCATACAGTTTTGCCTTTTCTTCTACAAATATGGCCATTAGTTCCTTCCTAACAATTATGCGACTCTTCATAGGAAAGCTAGGGCGCAAGGATTTGATAAATTCAATGAAATATTCATGCTCAACAATACTAAAAGGGTACTCATGCATGATTATCGCTAGATAGAATTTCCTCAAAGAAGCCTCTTGATCATACCTATAAGGTTCAATAGGAGAGGAACCAGTAGTAGCATTCTTCTCTTGCTTGAGTTGCTGTTGACCACTCATTAAGTTGTGTGTCTTAAGGTGGTTCAAAAAGAGGCTTGTTCCATTCTTGCTGTTACGTTCTCTCTTGAATCCGCAGTGGTTGCAACTTGCCCATTGTAATTCAACATACCATCATCTAACTCAAAAGTTAGACAGAGGAATTTCCAGGCCTTACACGAAGAGAAAACTTCATTGATTTGTGCAGAACAATATCATCAAAGTCACCAGACATATAAATATTTTCTATAATGTATGTATCCATGATTACAAAATGAACACCAAAATGATCCACAGATTTCATAGGCCTAATTGA
The DNA here is from genome assembly GCA_019208055.1 of Stipa capillata. NCBI lineage: Eukaryota > Viridiplantae > Streptophyta > Magnoliopsida > Poales > Poaceae > Stipa > Stipa capillata. The sequence continues at coordinate 734,575 of JAGXJF010004901.1, read as the reverse complement.
ATATTGTTGCACGGCAGGACTCAAGGAACATATAACTGAGCAAGTAACATATAGAAGCATAACTGAGCAAGTATTCAAGTAACATATAGAAGCTCGATGACCTGTAGCAGAGGGGGCGGCGCGGCGACCTGTAGCTCGACGGAGGGGCAAGGGGCAGAGCCGCCGGGCGCCGGAGACAGCGGGTGTCTCGGCCTGGAGCTGCGGCCTGCGGGCCTGCAGCGCCAACGGGGTGGGGGCCGGCGGCGGGGAGTCGGGGACGCCGGACGGGGGACGGGGTGGGGGCCTGCAGCGCCGACGAGGTGGGGCTGGTGGCCGGGAGTCGGGAACGGGTGGGGGCCTGCGGCGAGAAGGAGGCAGAGAGACCGGCGATGGCGGCAAGAGTGGCGGCGGTGGCAGCCGTGGCGGACGGGGAGTCAGCATCGGGTGCAGGGCCGGCCGCCGCCCGAGACGTGCGGTGCGTGCGGGAGACCGGGATAGTGACCGATGAGTCCGTGAGTGGGCTAGGTTATGCCGTTTGTGGAGTGGGCTGTGGGCTGGTCGCTGGTGGGCTTTCTGGCTGGACCGTGGCCTAGTGCTGAAAAAAAGATAATATCCGATTTCCTTTTTTTGGGTATCCGTTTAAAAATTCCGGATAATCCGATATCCGGCGGATATTTGCCATACCATATCCGAAAACCGTATCCGCTTCCAGATATCCGAATCTGAATCCGTATCTGACCGGATAGTTCATTTTTGTTCCCATATCTGATCTGATCGGATACGGATATGGTTTATCCGGATAATTATCCGATCCAGTTTCACCCATATCAATGACAGTGCGGTCCCATATGTTGGTTATTTATTTAAAAACCATAACCCTCCAAGTTTACCCTTTCCCTTTAAGAAAGCATGCAACTCCTTTTAACCTTCTAAGTCTCCCACTTCTGCTTAGCGAAGCTGCCTTTCACCACTACACCTTCGACATCACCTCTGTTAAAGCTCGGAACTATTTTCCTCTCCATTTTCTCTCCCGGCAAAACTTCGATTGTTCATTTCTCCCTCATCGTAACTCAAATTGACTCTATTATTTTTATACATTCATCTAAAATCAAATACTATCCAATAGTAAAATTTCTTAAATTTTATATTTTACATGAATTTTATTTTTATTTATTTGTGTTATTTGCTTTTCCCATTTTAGAGTACGATTGCAACAACTTCCGACGAAGGACCAGGACAGAGATCACATTTAGCCAAGCCAAGCTAGCACCCATCTTGACCATGTTGAACATATATTTTATTTATATATATCTTTGTTGCCAAATAATTGCACTACCTATTATTACAAATGTTATTTCATGTGTAGAAATGAGTTAATGCCTATTTTGATATGTTATTCGTTTGGTAAATATTATCCAGTACCATTGTCACCCTAGGACTATGTACCCACTCTTGGAAACTTATTTAGTGGGATTTAGGTAATATAATTTGTTATTGCTTAGACATGCTATATAATACAAAATAGTAGAAAGTTATCGACCAATTTAATTAATTGTGGGAAATATTATGGTAACCTTGGATGGCATATATTTTTAAGGAAATTTCTATAAATATAAAAAATTTATCAAAATAAATGGTGTTGGTGAGGAAGGATTTGGATCTAGGTGGGAAAATGGAAGTGGAGTTTGTTGTTGGAGATTGACATGAATTTTGTTTTTGAAAGATAAGTTGATGCGTACTTTAAGTAAGTGGAAATTTACATGTAGGTGTGAAGTTCACATGTGATTAAGGTGAAGAGGTCCCGCTTGGGTCAATTAAAGACCAAACCTTAGTGGTGCTCAACTAAGGTCACACCGTACGTCCACAGGTCTTATGGGAAAGGCTTGGCCCATTACCCTATTTAGGAATAGCGTATGAACCCATAGGTGTTAGGTGGAATGTGCAAAAGGGTGTGAAGATCCTTTGAGAGGCTTCACGTGAGATGCATAGGAAGTTGCTTGGCACAAAGATTGGTTCCCCCACCTTTTTTTTGTCATGCGGAGTGACGTTATTGAATCATGATTTTTTTTGTATCGCGTATAGCGATATTGTATTGGTGGTGGGAAGACAACTCATATGACAGGTTCATCGTTAAGGGTAGACAGGCGAAAAGCCTTGTTGTGATATTCCAAGATCATGTCAGACCGAGGCACCCAATTCACCTCGAGGTTTTGGAAGAGTGTGCAAGAAGATTTAGGGACCAAGCCGATGATTTAGCACGGCATATCACCCACAGACCGACGAGCAAGCAGAATGAGTGAATCAAGTCTTAGAAGATTTGCTCAGAGCATGTGTGTTAGCCTATGAGGATAGCTTGAAAGATAGTTTTCCCTACACGAAACAACGACAACTACCAAACCAGCCCGCAAATGTCACCATTTGAGGCACTTTATGGAAGAAAGTGTCGAACACCTCTCAACTGGTTAGAACCTAAAGGGGGAAAGATCTTCAGCCCTGACATACTCCGTGAAGTCAAAGAACAAGTTAGGTTCATTCAAGATCAATTGAAGGTTGCACACTCAAGACAGAAGAGTTACACTAATTCCCAACACCGAGAGCTAAGCTTTGAGCCAAATGATTACGCCTACCTTCAGGTCTCGCCACTCAAAGGTATGTAGCAATTCAACATCAAGGAGAAACTAGCACCAAGATATGTTGGACCCTTCAAAATCCTAAAGAAGATAGGTCAAGTCACTTATCAACTTGATCTGCATCTGGAGTTGCAAAATGTCCACAACGTTTTTCACGTCTCCCAATTGAAGAAGTGTCTTTGAGTACCCACCGAGCAGGTGTGCCACCAGGACCTTAATAAGGACCTCACCTATGAGAAGCATCATGTCGCATCCTTGATGAACTTGAGCGTCGTACCCAGAGTCAAACAACCAAATTCTATAAGATCCAGTGGAGCAACCACAACAAGAAAGAAGCAAGATGGGAGTGTGAATATTTTCTTCGAACCAAGTACCCACATCTTTTCAGTCCTTTAGAATCTCGAGGACGAGATTCTATCTAAGGGATATGAACATTCAAATATTCATGAACTTTCCCATACCACACTTGAACATTGTTCCCTATTGTGGATTTGTGCAAAATTTAAATTCAAATAATATGGATATAGGCTGATCTGGTATTCTATTATCACATGTGTACTTTTTGTCTCCAAAAATTTCTAAAAAGTTATGGAAGCTACTTGACAACATCCCTGACCTAACTCCAAAATAATCTCGTGGTCCATATTTCAAACTGGAGCAAATATGAATTTGAGCCATATTTGAGCTATGCCATGAAATTCGTATTTCCATTACTTTGAAAAATATGAGAAAATCCTACAATCATTTACTCAGTGTAAACAATCCATTTTTATCCTAACCATCCAGTAACGAATATTAATCTCTCTCAGTTTTGAATTTAAGGTTCTACCTAATTCCACCGTGAATTTTCTTTGCCTTTTTCCCTACATCCACCCAACACTTCTCCCCTCTCTCGTCCTCCTCTCACTACCCAGTGGGCCCTGGACCCACTAAAAAAACCCTATCCTACTCCATTTTCCTCCTCCTGGCTGGACGCCATGGCCGGCCTGGCCACAACGTGCTAGAGCACGCACTAGGTGAGGTTATGCCATCCAGTGGCCGCGTCCCAACGCATTGCCACATCGATGGCCATGGCATGGCCCCCAGCGATGAGACTACATGTCGTGCACCCCTCCTCCTCCTCTGCTACCCTAATATGGTGTCATGCCACTCACACACGCGAATGGCACGTTGCAGCCGTGCATGCTGGCGCCACGTCCATTCCAATAGCACTGCTTGTGCGCTGAGCTTACGATACACCAACGAGAGGCTATAAAACTATGCCCCCTCGACCCCTTCAGCATCACTCTACACCCCTCCTCCCACCTAGACCCCCTTATTGAGAACCAGAACCGGTCGTGGAGGCCTTCTTCCCCGCCTCCAAGGAAGACCACCCCTTCCGTCTCTTTACCGATTCTGGCCGCCTCGGTATGCCTCCACTTTGACCATCAGCACTCGTTGCCTTCCTCCTTCCTACTAACCCTTCCACTCACTCAATTCCAAAAAAGAAGCGTTACCAGCAAGCCATGGGAGTTGTTGTCGTTGTCGAGATTTGTTCGCCATTGTCATATTGTTCCGATGATCGCCATCAAATATTAACCACACTAGTTGGCTCCTCTCGCTCTCTCAACCTTGACGCAATCACCGCCGACCTCTCCTGCGTTGTTGTTTTCCACCGATAAGCAATGCCGAGCCACATCCCTTGTTTTCTCTAATAGCCAATCGTGCTCCACATGATAGGGCACCAAATTTGGTTTTAAAACCGCAATGGGTCACTGACCCATGGGCCCTGCCAGATTTTCTAATTAAAACTGGGTTTAAGATTTTGAGTCACCAACATGCCGATCCCACTTGTCAGATTATTTTAACTTAAATTTATTGGTTCAAAAATATGATTTCCCTTTTGGAAAACGTATTCCACCCTTTCAATGTGTTCAATTTTTGCCTTCCCTGAACCAAAGGCAGCTTCCCTCTATACGCCTTCGACGTCATCCTCTTTTGCTGTCTGCATAAATTTCTCCCTTATTTTCTCTCCCGGCAAAATGTCGAAAGCCCATCTCTCTCTCGTTTTAACTCCCATTGACCTTGTTATTTTCCTAAATTCACTAGATCTCATAAGCTTTACTTGGAATTTATGTATTATTTATCTATGGTTGTTTCTTTACTGCCGTTTAGGTGACAATGCATCAGTAGACATCAAGGAAATTGCAATACGGTTTCAAGACCTTCCTGAACTAGGAAAGCCCCCACCTTGACCATATTGAACCCATATTTATTTATATATTCTATTTGATAAAAAAATGCATTGAATGTTAATACAAAATGTTATTTCTTGTCTAAAATTAGTTAAATGCCTGCTCTTAACATGTTATTCCTTTGATAAATATTATCCAGCACCAACACCACACTAGGAGTATCTACCCACTTTTAGAATTATTTAGTGCGATTTAAGAGATATACTTAGCAATTGCTTTAGCCATGCTATGTTATGAGAAATAATAGAAGGTTGTAGAATTACTTCAACAATTTAGGAAACTTTTATGAAAACCCTTGGAGGACATTTATTGTTGGAGGGAATTTTCTGAAAGCATATTTTGTTATCAAAACCAAAATCAAATTGGTGATGTGGTTTTGGATTCGAATGAGAATTTTAGTTGGGGCTCGTCGTTGGGAACTAAGTTGGTGCTTACATGTGATTATGTTTGAGATGGAGTCTCTCTCAGGTCAGTTAAGGAACGAACTTCATTGCCACTTAACCAAGCTTAATACGTACGTCCACATGCCCTACTGGGAAGGGCTTGGCTAATTACCTTGTTTAGGACTAGCGTTGAACCAGTGGGCGTTAGAAGGAAAGTGCGGCAGAGTTGGAGCTTCTTTTGAGAGGCTTCTCTTGGTAGCATAGGCATTGCTTGACACAAAGATGGAACCCTCACATTGGTAATAGGCCGTGGTAGCGGTAACATGTTGATGTAAGACTAGTTCAACTAGTAGGTTCATCGTTAGGTCTATGCTGGCGAAACGTCTCGTTGTGATAGCCCTGTCGGCACACCTCATGAAGTGTGCTTGTTGCATGCTGGTATCAAAGGAGAATCATATTATGTGGGTAAAGTTGTACAACCTTTACAGAGTATTAAAATCTATTCAATAGTCGTGTCCCGTTATGCACATAACTTGGCCAAAGTCACACTTGGATAAACTCAATTTTCAAAACATTTGTCAAAGTGGAAGAATGGAAATAGGGATGTGGGAGTTGGTGCGGCTCACTAGAATGGTAGTAGAGGGTACGAGATATTTCAATTAGAGCTGCATGAGGATGGTAGAGGCGATAAAGATGTTAAATATTACTCTTTATTTCAAGTATAAGTTTACTTTATGCTTGTTTACTCGTTTGCGAAGTACTATGATTATTATCAATGAAAAACTTAGTTTTTTACACAACATGAAACATATGTTAGAATCTTCTCATGAACAAGCCATGCATGAATATCTACCTTTACCCCTTGTAGGACGCTTGTGAATACACTTCTTGTATTCACCTGGGTTGTTTATTTGGCCAGACCTGGAGAATGATCAGACTTCCATCGACTATTTCGATGGTGACTACGAGAACTATGGTGAAACTCCAGTCGATCGCCTGTGGGCTTGGCATATCACTGGGCTCAAGTTACCTTTGAACTATTTCATCCAATGTGGCATTGTATATAATAATTTGATCTTTATGGCCTATTTATGTATAAGACTATGTGATGAAATCGCTTATGGTTTAGATAAGTTGATCTGTGTGCAACGTCGAACTAATCATGGGATCAGTGTTGGTAACATAGAGGGTAATTGTGGTCTTTAAGATCCGGTCCCTACAGTAAAGCCCACAACCTCTGTAGGGTGTTAAAAATCTATTCGAATAGTCTGTCCCCGGTCATGGACATAACTTGAACAATGCCACACTTGGTTAGACTCAGTATTTGAAATGTTTAGAAATGTGAATATATGAAAATAAAGACGTGAAAGCAGAAGTTGCCCAGTAGTGTAGTAGTAGGAGCTACAGGAGATTAGCTGGAGCTAATGAGAATGGTAGATGCCATGTTGATGATATGATGTTATTTATTTATGTACAAACTTTCTTTATGCTTGTTTACCCTGCTTGCAAAGTTATTACTATCATTGCAAATGAGAATTTAGCTTTCCACTCAACATGCAACATAGGGTAGAGCCTCTCTTTATACAAAGCTATTCATGTTTTATCTATTATCATTCCTTGTGGGATGCTTGCAAGTACATTCAATGTACTCACTTGCTTATTGATTTGGATAGACATGTAAGAAGATCAGAACAATATCAACTTCTATTTCAATGAGTATGAGAACTAGGGTGCACTCCAATCAGTTGCCTGTAGGTTTGGCATATCGCTGGGTCCGGAGTTATCTTTATGTTTCTTCCACTGCAAGTCTTTGATGTTATTAAGCCTTCGTGGTATATTATGTAAGTCTCTACCATAATGGTCGGAATGTTGTATTATTCCATGGATGGATGTAATGTTTACTTCGACTGTAAACGGTAACTACTAATCATCAGACTACTGTTAGTAAAATATAAAAGATAATCCGGTCATTAAGATTGGATCCCGACAATGCATATTTGCTCAAAACCCCCATTATCCACCGGCCCCTCCTTTGTCTAATTGAACTGATCCACCGGTTCATTCACACGACCTGGCAAGGTGATTTGCATCTACTTACTTCCCAACTGTTTAGCTTCCTCCCTCGTCAGCGTCAACCTCTTCCACACCTTACTTTCAGAGTCTCTCAAACCTAGAGCCTTCTCTTTATACGGGCTCAGCGTTGTGTCCCTCATTTCCTCATCCTCTGGATCCCCAGAAACATCCAAATCATCACATTTCTGCCTCTTCCTCCCATCACTCCTCCGTCCATAGTCAGAACTACTACTCCACCCGCTGCATCTACCTCCCAGTGTACCGCGGCCCAGACCGCCACATCCTAGGCCACGCCCCCAACCTCTGCTATCACCCACTCTCATATTGGTGATCCGTCGGCACATGTTTACCTGTGCCACTCTCCAGATCACAGTGTCCCAAAATTTCGTACACTACACAAACTAGGAGATACACTTGTACTTCAGTGCAAAAAGAGCCTCGCCCCTCATATACACAAAATTTCCAGTGATCCTCCCCCTTCCTCCCACCCCTCCAACACCAGTTCCATCACGAGCACTTCTCCCACACGTCCGGCGAGCTGCCGGATCATGTTTCCTTACGGAAACCAGCCGGCATATTGTGAATTTGAACCCACACTGGTAGCCTGTTCAAGAGTACTTCCAACGGCTTCATGATCCCATCATACTCCTCGATTATCACTGCAAAACCACGGAATGACCACGGCCCCTTCTCCATGACTCTTTTCCAGTCGCCGAGATAAAAACTGAAGCGTGAATAGATTCTCCTCGTAGGCCTAGAAATCAACGTCCTACGCCAAGCTCCATGCAGAATGCATGTTGGAGTAAAACGTTGTTCGACTAAAAAGATTTGGCGAATTAACACGCGCCACAGCCATCCACTCCATGCCCTCTTCAACTCTCCAATTCCTTCTTCCAGATCCACGTAGTCAAGTTCATCATCCTTCAGATTTAGGTTCTGCAGGAGTCCATCCAAGTCCTCCACATGCTTGCTCTCCAATCCTCCCATCACCGATTATGATGACTCCACCATCGATCTCGCTAGACTGTTCACCAATCGTCAGAAAGAACCCATCTACAACTCCTACTGATAGCAGACACCAGACAACCAAGGCTCGAAAGCGAGCTAAGCACGCCCCTTAATCAGCCCGAGAAGCCAGAGTAGCAACCGTGGCCGGAATCAGATAGAAATCTCAAGTTGAAATCACTTCTGATGAGAACAGGTTAACCGAAGAAAACTCTATGGGACTATTTCATCGGTCACTTTAGTAGTATGTAGTCAGACTACATAAGAGTATTCGAACTCGTTAGATTCGCCAGCTCTGATTTTAGGCTTCTGCTCGGCTCGCTAGGGGTTTGAGCCGAGCATTAGAGCAACTCTAACCCTTTCGGCATCCCGTTCGCTATCGCCATATATGCCGATTTTGGGGGAAAAAAGCGCTCCAACCCGGTCGGCATCCCGTTCGGCAAATGTGTGGAGTCAGCATCCCCTCCCCATCGGTCGGCAAACTGGTAGAACGGAGAAGCGTCGGCATCGAGCAACCGCTTCCCCGCTCGCCACCCCCACGTCCCCCCGGAAACCTCCGTCGCGAGGTAGGTTTGGCGCGCTGCTCTGCTTCCTACTGCCGCCGCCACACTGTTCGTCGCGCCGCCGTTGGTAGAGCTTGCATCCCCGCGCCCTCGCAGATCTAGAGGAGGTCGGGCCGGAGGGGGTCGACGGGAGGCCGGGACGGGGTGCTGCCATGGAGAAGTCGCGGCCGCCGCTTGCATCTCCCCGCCGCTGCCGCTGCCATAGAGGACGTCGGGCTGCTGCCGCCGCTTGCAACCCCTCCCGGCCGTGATTCCTCGCGCCGCCGCCGCTGCTGGCGTGGTCGGCTTGATGGGATTCGTAGCATAGAAAACAAAAATTTTCCTACGAGATGCAAACGAAAACCTAGATCCAATCTAGAAAACCAAGATCCAATCTAGAAGAAGCTTGCAACGAGAGACAGATCATATTTACATACCCTCGACGAACACGTCAACGCAGCGGAGAATTTGACCGTTGTCGATGAAGCCCGCAGCCTCCCGCAGCTAGGTTATACCTCCCAGCCGCGAGAGGGATCTTCTCGTGTTCCAATCTGATCAAGCACCGCAACGAGCGGCACCTCCGAGATGTGCACACGTACGGCTCGATGACGTCTCCTCCTTCTTGATCCAGCAAGGTGAGGTGGAGAGGTAGATGAGATCTCTAGCAGCACGACGGTGTGGTGGTGGATGTGGTGGAGAAATTCCTGCAGGGCTTCGCCTAAGCAGCTGCGGGAGAGGAGTAGATGGGAGAGAGGGAGGGGCTGGCGGCTAGGGTTCAAGGGGGGCTGCGCCCAGCCCTCCCCCCCTTTATATAGGCTCGGTACTGTTCACGTGAACAGTACGTGAACAGTAACTTGCCTCCCAAGTTCCCCTTTTTTCCTTTATCTTATCTCTCCTATTTTTAAGGGATATCGATCTTATCCATCTAGGAAGGGGGGATTACTGTTCATGTAACACTATTCACGTGTGTACTGTTCATGCAGTACCCTTGGTCCATGTGGACCCCTCCGGGATAAGTGGGCCCTACTTTAGAACCCTCCGGAACCTTCTAGAACTTCTCCGGAACTCTCCCGGAAAAATCCCGAACCTTTCCGAAACCCTAAAATACTTTCCCATATATGAAATTGTATCTCCGGACCATTCCGGAGCTCCTCGTGACGTCCTGGATCCCATCCGAGACTCCGAACAAAATTTTGGTCTCACCATATTAATATCTCATTCTCTACCCTAGCATCAACGAACCTTAAGTGTGTGACCCTACGGGTTCGGGAATATGCGGACATGATCGAGACACCTCTCCGATCAATAATCAATAGCGGGACCATGGATGTCCATATTGATTCCCACATATTCAACGAATATCATTTATCGGTTGAACCACGATGTCGAATGTTCCATTCCTTTGTCTCACGATATTTTACTTGCCCGAGATTTGATCGTCGGTATCACCATACCTAGTTCAATCTCGTTTCCTGGTAAGTACTCTTTACTCGTTCCGTAATACAACATCCTCTGTGACTAACTCCTTAGTCCCTTGCTTGCAAGCGATATCGAATGTGCATTACCGAGTGGGCCCAGAGAATATCTCTCCGTCACGTGGATGGACAAATCCCACTCTTGATACATGCAACCCAACAAGTACTTTCCGAGATACCTGAAAGACACCTTTATGATCACCCTGTTACGGCGTGACGGTTGATGCCCCCAAAGCATTCTTCCGGTACCAGGGAGTGGCATTATCTCATGGTCTAAGGATCGGAACATTTAACAATGGAAAGCTATGCAATATGAACTTTGTGACGTGATCGAATTGCCTAACTTAATTTGGGTCTGTCCATCATGTCATTCTCCTAATGACATGACCCTGTTATTAACCGACATCACATGTCCATGATTAGGAAACCTTAACCATCATTTAATCAACGAGCTAGCCAGATAGAGGCATTGCTAGGGACACGGTGTTGTTTATAAAACCACACATGTATTATGTTTCCGGTTAATACAATTATAGCATGGAGTATAAACATTTATCATGAACAAGAAATATGATAATAACAATTTATTATTGCCTCTAGGGCATATTTCCAACACGGCTGCCACCGTGGCTCCCATCCCCGAGGTCGGGCCGGAGGAGGTGGAGAGGAGGGGGTCGACGGGAGGCCGGGAAGGCCGACGGAAGGCGGTAGGCCAGGCGGCGGGGAGGCGATGGGGAGGAGCTCCGTGGTGGGCCGGGAGTGGAGCTCCACGGTGGGGAGGGCTTGGCCGTGGAGCTCGGTGTGCTGGAGGGTTGAAGATGAGATGCGGTGGGGAGATTATGGAGAGAGAGAGGGAGTGGGGCGGGGGAGGGGTTTGTGGTGCTGGAGAGAAAATTAGAGAGATTGTAGAGGAATTTTGAGATATTTGAGAGATTCTTCCGGGATCTTGAGATAGAGGGGGATTGATATCTATGCTTGATGCTGCTATGCTTGTTGCTGGTTGCTGGCTATGCCTACAATGCTGCTATATCTGCTATGAATTATGTTGCTGGCTGCTTGCGTTTTGATGCTATGATTGCTATGCTGCTTGCTTGCAATGCTGGTTGCTATGCTGGTTGCTGGCTATGCCTACAATGATGCTATGCTTGCTATGCTGGTTGCTTGCAATGCTGCTTGCTATGCTGGTTGCTGGCTATGCATACAATGCTGCTATGTTAGCTATGCTTGTTATTCTCATGTGTAGATTGTATTTTAATTATAGGTGGTCTGAATGGAAGGTTACATGAACCTATTGAGCCAGGGTAACACCAGCGCATATTGGGATGAGAGTCAATTTGATAGCCCACAAGAGGAAGAACAACTACCAACTGTAGAAACTACTCCGCCCGTGAAGCCAATTTCGAAGAGATCAAAAAATTTAGCGACAAGGAAGATAACATGTTGGCGTCGGCATGGCTAGAGATTAGTATGGATGTAGCACAAGGGAATGAACAATCAAGAGATACTTAAAAAATCACTTTGCAACCGTTGGTCTGCGATTCAAGAGTTTATTAACAAATTTTGTGGCCATCATGAACAGATTAATAATAGGAGACAAAGCGGGATGACACAGGAAGACAGAGTATAGCTTGCACCTCTCTTCTTTCACTTTACTGTAACTTCATGTGTTGCATGCAATTGTACTAAAACATATTTACTTGTACAGATATTCAATGCCTTGTGGAGATGATATGGTCTTCCTAACTGCTTCTTGGGCTTGGGCGAATCTTTTTTTCTTATTGCCTTGTGGAGATGATATGATCTTCACAAATATGGCCCATTTAGGATAAATGCCATCTGCAAGGTAATACCCCATTGTATAATTGTGACCATTTACAGTGTAATTCACTTTTGGAGCATGTCCTTCTGCTAGCTTTGCGAAGAGAGGGGACCGGTGAAGAACATTAATATCATTGTGAGACCCAGATAAACCAAAGAACGCATGCCAAATCCAAAGATCTTGTGAAGCAACGGCTTCTGGAATGACTGTGGGCTCGTGCACATGGCCGCTATACATACCTTGCCATGCTGCAGGGCAATTTTTCCACTTCCAATGCATGCAATCTATGCTCCCCAGCATGCCGAAAAAATCTCTTTCCTCTCCAATTGCAAGTAACCTAGTCGTATCATTGTCGTTTGGAGATCTTAGGTACTCATCTCCAAAGACTTCAACAACAGCTCTGACAAACCTTTTAAGACTCTCAATTGCAGTGCTTTCTGCAATTCGAATATAATCATATGTGGCATCCGCTGGTACTCCATAAGCTGGCATTCTAAACGCTGCGGTAATCTTCTGCAAAGAAGATAACCCAAGATGTCCAACACTATCTCTTTTCTGCATGAAATAGTTGTCATGGTCTTCTACAGTTTGCACTATGCGAAGAAATAACGGACGAGACATTCTAAACCTATACGGAAAAGAAGAATGAGCCGTAGAGAAGAGGGTCAACAAAAAAATATTCACTTAATCATATACACTAATTGCAAACCTGCGCCAAAAGATAGTTGTGCCATAGGTAGGAGCTTCCAAGAAGTAGTATTCATATAGCCTGAAATGCCCGGCTTCTCTATCGCGACGAATTACCCGATGTCCAGGCACAGAACCGCGGCGACGTGGAGCATTCATCTGCTCATACTGATTGTGTGCTGCGTGTAATGCTGCAAGAACGAGTTCATGAGAAATCTACGACTCATTTGACTGTGCTAGAGGAGGAGGAACAAGGCGAATGGTTTAGACAAACAGGCAGGTGAACTGTCTTGCATATATAGACCAAAAAAACTAGCCGTTGGAAATATAGCCGTTACAAATATAGCCGTTGAAAATATAATCGTTCGAAATATGGTCGTTAAAAATATAACAGTTCAAGTATAGTTGTTACAAATATTTTGTTAGTTACAAAATATTAATAAAATATAGGTACGAGAAATATAGGAAACGAAATTTAGGGAATAGGTTGGAGCGCGTGGTAAAATAGGAAAGAAATCTTTTAGAAAGATTTCCTAAATAAAAATATAGAGAATCAAATATGAAAAATGGGTTGGAGTTGCTCTTAGACCCACGAGCTTGTCCATGCTTCCTCCACGTACCTGCGCATATGGACCGTGGGCTATTGACCCATGGGATCACCGGCATATACCAGTGAAAGCCCATAAAATATAACGATTAATAAAGCCCCAACGGAGGATGAGGTGATGGGCAGGACTTTTAGCTTTGTCAGAGCGGTGCACGATGCATGGCAGCATCGTGGCCGCTGCATGGCAGCGCTGGGCACTTGTTTTGCTCTCGGCTCTCCACCGCACCGGAATCCCCTTCCTCCTCTCTCTCTCTCTCTCCGTTCGGGATCTCTTCCGACCAAATATCAGCATGCATTCGGTTCGCTTGGCTGATCGGTTCAACTCAACCGCGACAGGGATGACACGGCAGTTTTCGGTAGCGGGCGTGGCCGTGGTACGTCGTTGCGGCGGCGGGTGCGACGCGCGGGAGGACGGCGCGGTGGAGGCGATGCTGCAGTACCAGAGGGTGAGCGACTTCCTCATCGCGGCGTCCTACCTCTCCATCCCGCTCGAGATCCTCTACTTCGCGTCCTGCGCCGACCTGGCGCCGCTCAAGTGGCTGCTGCTGCAGCTCGCCGCTTTCGCCGTGCTCGGCGGCGCCATCCACCTGCTCGCCGTCCTCACCTACCACCACCCCCACTCTTCCCTCCTCCTCCTCGCCTCCACCGCCGTCAAGCTCCTCGCCGTGCTCGTCTCCTTCGCCACGGCCGTCTCCCTCCTCACCTTCATTCCCCGCCTCATCCGCGTCAAGCTCCGCGAGGCCCTCCTCCGCACCAAGGCCCGCCAGCTCGACCGCGACCTCGGCCTCATCCGCCGCCGCGTCGAGGTCACCTCCCGCGTCGTCCGCATGCTCACCCTCCACATTCGCAGCTCCCCGCTCGACGCCCACACCATCCTCCACACCACCATGCTCCACATCGCCGATGCACTCGCCCTCAGCAGCTGCGCCGTCTGGATGCCCGGCCACGACGCCGCCAACGTCCTCCACCTGGTGCATCAGCTGAGCCTCAGAGCCGAGGGCCCCGTCGTGCAGAGCTCGCAGGTCCGTATCTCCGCGAATGACCCCGATGTGACCGATGTAAAGGCCAGCGAGGCTGCCAAGGTGCTCAGGCCAGACTCGGCGCTTGCGGCGGCGAGCGGCGGCGGCCTCCAGCCACCGGGAGCCGTGGCCTCCATACGGATGCCCATGCTCAAGGTCTCCAATTTCGACGGAGGACGGACACCGGAGGCGAGCTCATATGCCATCTTGGTGTTGGTTCTGAGCAACAGGGATGGTTCCAGAGAATGGAGCAGCCAGGATCTGGAGATTGTGCAGGTTGTCGCCGATCAGGTCGCCGTGGCGCTCTCTCATGCGGCGGTCTTAGAGGAGTGGCAAGCCATGCGCGACAAGCTCGCCGAGCAGCACAGGGCCCTGCTGCAGGCCAAGCACGCAGCAATGGTGGCGACCAACGGTATCAGCTCCATCCAGAGCGCCATGTGTGACGGCATGCGGAGGCCGATGCACTCAATTATCGGGTTGCTCTCCATGGTGCGGCAGCCGGAGAGCATGCGCCCGGAGCAGAGGCTTCTGGCCGATGCCATTGCCAGGACCAGCACACTCTCGTTGACACTGATGAACGATGTCGACATGGAGACATTGACGGTGAATCGCGTGCCGTTTGGCCTCCACTCACTGGTTAGGGCGGCGATGAGCGTTGCAGGGTGCCTGTCCGGTTGCAGGGGGGTTGGTTTCTCGTACCAGTCGGAGAATTCCTTGACCGAGTGGGTTGTCGGCGACGAGACGAGAATATTCCATCTCCTGCTGCACATGGTGGGCACTGTGCTTAGCCGCCGATGCGATAACGCAGTGCGTCTATCGTTCTCTGTCAAGATTTGCAATGTGGGTGAAGAGGATTGCATCGCGATGCGACCAAACCTGTCTGCAGGTTGTAGCATATGGGTCAAGTTCCAGGTTGGGATGGAAAGATCCACGGGTCGCAACCAATTTCCCCATGGACTGGCCAGCTCTCCGATCAGCATGTGCAACAAGATTGTGCAGGTTGGTATGCCGAAAGGAAAATTTCCTAGCTATCTGTTGTTTGCGCAGTTAAGATATGATCCGAATGATTCATTTGCTCATTTCTTCAGATGATGAATGGTAGTATGTGGTCGGCATCAGATGGAGAAAGCATCACCCTCATCCTACAGTTCCAGCTGCAGCAATCAGGCATGTGCCGACTTCCGAAGAACATCACCGTCCATCCCTCGCTTCAATGGCCTGAGGATCCTGCTTGCAGACGGCGACAGCATGAGCCGGGGGGTGACCCAGAAGCTCCTTGAGAAGCTTGGCTGCCAGGTTATGTCAGTGTCGTCGGGCGACCATTGCGTGGCCTTACTGGGGAGCGCCGACTCATCTTTCCAGCTCCTTCTTCTTGATCTTGACATGGATGCATTTGAGGTGGCCCACCGGATCAGGGAGCTCAGGAACAGGTGCTGGCTGCTCATAGTTGCTGCTCTTGCAGTGAGCATCGACGACAGCATCCGCGAGATGTGCCGGCAGTCGGGAATAAACGGTCTGATCCAGAAACCCATCATATTTACGGCACTGGGAGCTCAGCTCTATAGAGTCCTTCAGAACAATTGACGATGAAATAAATACCATGCATGGTGCTTATTTTGTTCCCATCGCAAGAAACGGAGCTGACCCACAAGCCTCTAAGAGAAACACGAGGTAAATTGACAAAACTTTTTCAATCCCTTTGTGGATATAGTCTCATATTGATTTCGAATGTAATTTGCAAGAACTTGTTTCAGAAGAAAAAAAATGTAATTTTGCGAGAAAAAGCGACTTGAACAGCCAATAGGGAAGAGACAGCACATACACCTACCAAGATAGCAAGCAACATCGCAAGCCAGCCAAGTAAAATGAGTCCTGGACCAATGGCAAGGAGCAGAGAAGCCAATATACCCACAGGATCAAGCGCCTGCCAGAGTCAGAAAGAGGAGAATTTTCAACTGAATGTTTTTATGCGTGCCTGTGTTGTCGTCTGTGTTATGTAACTGTTCTATGGAACTTGTGAAATAATTGGAGCATGCAATCCTTTGAACTTGTGAGCCTCGTGAATGTATGGTATCGAGTACTTGTGTGTTACCTGGATGTGTGAGTGAAATGAGGAGCTTGCTGCTACTTATTGCTGCTGCTTGTGAACCTGTGAGATTTGTTCTTTAAACTTACTGTCAGCTTTTGATCCTTTTCCTAGCAAGTGGTCGCTATGGTATTTCTTGTCAGATACTTGAGACATGCTTGATTTTGTCACTGTATGCATATTTGACTCCACAGTTGAGATTGCAGATCCAGGAGCATTAAGCGGCATCAAAGTTAACACTAAAACAAGTTATGCTTAAAATTCCACGGCTTCTCCAGCAAAATGTTTCTTGCTTCATTCTGATATAGGTTGACATAGCTCCTTTTAGGATCGTGTTCCCAAATTGATTCAATAATAAGCTTACAAAGTTCCATCTTTGGCATCTACACCAGCACATAAACAAGGATAAACAACTGGGCTTAAGCGCTATCTAACATTTGTCGTCGGGTTTCCTCACTGAAGTATCTTGCAATCTGCACCGTCTCCTCACTGAAGAAACTCAGTGTGCGCCATCCTTCTTGCATCAGTAGCTCACATAAAACATAGCTTTGAACAGAAGACCAAGGATGAAATAATTTCAGGTAAAGATGACAAGATGAAGATGCTAAGAGTGCTACGGCAACAAATTACAATCTGCATTATTTGTTCTCTGGTTCTTGCGGATGAGCTCCAGTGGGCAGCGACGATGGCGTTGCCATGGAGTGCGGAACTTTTGAAAATCAACGGCATATGTGAACTAAACAATTATTTAATGGCAGATCGTGGAACTGGGAGAAGTGGTACACACTTAAGCAAATTGTTTAAGTAATGAATTTCCTACAGTTGAAAATGCAGAGCTAACATCACTGATACAGAGGTTACAGACAATTTACAAATCGGTTGAGCATCTAAAAGATTTTCACATCTAAATCTAAAGAGAGAGCAATAGTAAAAGTAACACTTATGAACCTGAAGTATTTGATACAGTCATTAGACCCGACAAACACTCATGCAGACTGTACAACTACAGCATGTCAACGCTGATCATTACTTGTCAGGGCCTTGTCAATCAGCAACTGAGTACAGATCTACTCGATCAGCATATAAGAAAGGCATTTCACCTGGCTAGCTCTGTATATCTCATCACCTTGTACCTGCAGATGTGTTGATTAGTAGCAGCTCTGTTCGGGACAATGTAAGTGGATGCAAACAAGGGAAGAAAAGAATTCTAAAAGCACAACAAAGTTTGCTCAAATCTTTCCTAAGACTCGTGTGTCAAACATGGATAACCTAAATAGTAACCAGCATTGAACTGCTGAACTGAAAAAATTTGACTGCCACAGTATCATGAAATATATCCAACAGATGCGCATATGCAGGACATGTTTATAGTGTTATGACAAAAACAACAGTACGGCTTGTAAATAAGGAGTTAAGGACCACAAACGATGCATTAAGCTCTAATAACTAGATGTAAGAGCTTCCGCAATGTCAACCAAAGCTGATGCTTTGATAGTCAATAAGGGTTACAAAAATCAATGATAAGTGTTTTATAAGAAGCAGAAATACTGCTCTAAAAGGAGGTGAAAATAAGAAGCTACTGAACTACAGATCGCAAACAGTATAAGCACTCAGCTATAAGCCTAAAAGGACACTACGCGCTCACAACTCACCGAAGACTGAGAAGAGTTTGTCTATTCAAGTAGTGCTCACAGCTCAGCAGCTCAGATAATGCAACAAAGCTCATTAGGATGTTTCAAAATTTGCTGCAAACCTGCAGACAGTCACAGAAGAGATGGAAGCTCTACAAATATGACTGTGTAGTGTAGATGTTCATCAGAAAATTCAAGTGTAGGGACAGGATGGGTCCATGGCCTTGAGATGGATTCAGCTGCTCTCAGGAATAATTGCATATATTGTGTGAATTCCAGACAACATTGTACTACATCATTACATAGGTTAAGCACGATTCCAACAAAATTGTTTATGCCTTCAGTGTATCAGTAGAGTCTTGCTTGGCTTCTCACAACATATTAGATAGCATTTCAAGTATAACCAAATCTGCTGTCACAGCTCTTATACCCAAGCAAGATGTATTTGAAGATTAGATATGTGCAGAGATATGTATAATTCCATAATATATCTGAGTTAAGGGTTATTTTTCTTCTCAAATTCCCCCTTTCACACTACTATTTCCACTCCAAACTATCCAGTTCTGGACATAAATCAGAGGCTAACAGTACATAAAAACTAAAAACTGAAGTTGCAAGCAATTTAGAACTGTCATCATCGATTTCTGGCCTTGCTCAAATCTGACAGAGAGAATAGATAAACTCAAACTGTGGTCTGAACCATGCTATTCCCTAGGCTTGGTCAACTAAACAAACCGATATCAAGCTATTTTAGCTTGCTCGAGCTCACTCTTTCGCAGTTTTGCCGATAAGATGTTACTTTCTTCGCACTAAGGGGAAAATAGTTGCTGAATTTCTGAAATTGTCAGTATGTGTACGCTGACTGGAAGGGACGGTTGATGTGTTACTTTATGAACAGAAGTCATACCACACAATGGTGTTATCATTTTTGACAAGTGTTCCAATAACCAATCTCGATTCCAAAATACTTTGTAAAAGTTCTACTGTAGTTGACCCAACACTAAATTACAGAATGTGCAACAACCGCAAACAAATTACCGTTAAACTAGTGAAGGAAAATAGCATAATTTCCTAGAGATCAGATGCAACATGACATATGACAGTCATACCCGAGCTAAGGTCCGAGGCCCTTAATGGCGTCAAGGAGCAAGCCGTAGACCTCTTTAGCCAGATCGTGCCGCCGCATCTGCGTGTGCACCTCCTCATCAAGCTGCTGCCTCCACTTGGCTTCGATCGATCTCGCGTCTTCTGTCCCTAGCAGCGACAACCCATTCTCCAGGGACACCCCGGACAGTGCTAGACCATTCGTCTTCCAGTACGCATCAAGCACCTCGGTCGCTACCGGCAGCATGGCCGCTGCGTCTGGGACGGTGCGTCGCTCGCCGGCCTGCTCCTCGTTGGAAGGCAGGCCGAGGTGGTCACCCCACACGTGGTTGCAGAGGTTGCGCACGCGGAGGTCGCGCGGGCCCGCGGCCGCGGCCGGCGCCGCGTGGAGGAACTTGCTCTTGAGCCGCTTCAGCTTGTAGTACACCTTGGCCTGGTCGAGGTGCGGGGAGAGGGAGCCCCTGAGGGAGTCGAAGAGCGCGCCCATGTCGGGGAGGCGCGGGACATGGCCGGTGCGCGCGCGGAAGGCGGCGGCGCCGGCGAGGAGGGCGACCTCGTCGTCGTCGCTCCAGAGCCTCTGGACGGCGCCATAGGATCCGCAGCCGGGGGCCGCGGACGGGGGGGTCGCCGCGGTGCGCGCGCGCTCGCCGTGGCAAGCGCGGTCAACGCGGCGGATTCCGGGAGCGCGCGGGGCCTGCGCTCGGCGGGCGCGCGGTGCCGGCGCTCGGAGGGCGCGGTCACCGCGGCGGGGTCCGGGAGCGCGCGGGGCCTGCGTTTGCGCTCGCTCTTGCGGGAGGGGGTGCCGGTGGGGGAGCCGCGGGAGCTAGGGTTGGGTTCCGTGTGGTCGTCGTGCAGGCGGAGCTTGGGGCGGGAGGAGCGCTTCTTCGACCTAGGAGGGGAGGGGGAGACGGCCGCCGCGCCGGCGTCCATGGCGCTCGGGGACGGCCGCTTGGATGGCATCGGCGCGGGCGCGGGCGCGGGTGTGGGCTTAGCCGTGCGCGTCGTGGCCTGATGGGGTTGTCGAGTTCGATTCTCGGGTGGTCGGGCTGGGGAGATCACAGCGATCGGAGTGTCTAGAGCTGTACGTGGCAGTTTGGTTGTGGCAAAAGATCGCCATATGACAATTGTTGCTGGCATTGGCGTGGACAAATCCCAAAAGCGATACTTGATTTAACCATTGTGAAATGGTTACAATTTATTAAACAGACTATTTTCAAATAAACGTCATAAGCGCCCTTTGGGTGTCATATCTCCCTTCTCCACAGGTGGTGTCCTGGAGCCGCTCAAGGTGCACAGCCAAGGGAGCTCATCATAGGGAGGGCTCTCTAGTGGAATTTGGGGTGGTCGATGGATAAATAATGTACTTTGTATATTTTAAAATATATATTTTTTAGTCTTTCTAAAAAAATTTAAATACTTGTTTTTTACACTTTCAATGCAATTTAGTCATTGTATTCCTATTTTGTCCTTCATCAATGTAATCAGAAAAAGAGCAAACTACTCCCTCCGTCCCCAAATGTAAGGCACGCACGTATCTCAAGATTTACAATTATGTCTATAATATGTTAGTTATATGATACAAAAATGATATCATTGGAAAGTGTTTTCGAAAACGAATCCAACAATATCACTTTTGTATCACATAATCAAAATATTATAAGTCTAATCATAAATCTTGGAATGCGTGCGCGCCTTACATTTTGGGACAGAGGGAGTACTTATTAAAGTAGTATTAGTAGTACTGACATTTATTGTTTTGAGCGAAAAAGAGATGGACATAAAAATAATTAAAAATAATATTGATATTTTACTTACATCATTAATTTTTATATCTAACTCTAAAGGATATCTATTTTAAAATACAGAGAATAGCAAAGAAGTTTTAGATGCTAAGACTTAGCTCGGGCTCTCACAAATACAGCAAATTCCAAAAGCAATGGTCGGAGTTGGGAAAGATGAACAGTCCCAGCCAATTCGCAAAACCGGGAGAGGTGATATAGGAAGGGGACAGTATGAATCCTACGGAGATTCAAAACGTCCACTGTCGCGGGTGGAGCTTGGGATCCTACTCCTCTGTATCTCAATTGGCTCCCCGCGGCGGCTATAGCTAGCGAAGGGCGTTATGATGAAAGTCTGATCATAGTGCACGGTTGCGAGACGATTGAAGATAGACAAGGAAAATAGGTGAAGCATGGTGGAAGAGGAATAAGGGGATATGTTTTTGTTTTGTGCTATTCTCTAGTACTTTAGAAAATATTAATATTTGAATTAACTGATATGTCATTGTAAACGACCACAAATAATACGGAGCTAATTCATGCTCTTATGATGTTATGTGGACAACAAAAATTCTTTTTTGAAATCAGGTGTATATGGACAAATCAATATGACCATAAAGAACCATGCAATAAGTTATGTTTATATACGACCTAGAAGCTACTGGCTATTATGGTCCCCTTCTTTTCAGCTTTAGCTCGTGCATAAGCCAGTTTAAGCTTAATTGTTCATAGGAGTTCTGCTATGTAGAAGCTCTGATAAGCTCGTTTCCTATTTGAAACGGCTTATGAAATATGAGCTTATTGTTTGTGGTAAATGTTACAGTGTTTGTAATACCCCTGGACTATTTGTGGTCCGTTTAATCGATAGTATCCTTCTATTAGACTGTTTTAGCGTGTAACTGCGGCGATACGCATAGACGAAGTGACTTCTCGACTGTACATATCTTACAGAGTAGCACGACAGAAGCATTGCAGCGGTCCATATGATACAAACATAATTTACAAACTTGAAATACAACATAAGTCTTACAACACATTCCCAAAAGTACGGGGAATTTAAAAACCGTTATTGTTTGGTTACAGCAAAAATCTTATCTATACCTAACCACTCTTACGACCTACTACTCTACTCGGTGTTGTCTTCATCGCGGAACTCGACGTAGTAGTCGACGCCTTCATCCTCCTTCGTCGTCGCCTGCTCCTCGGGAACTTCTTCGTCGACCTCGACGTAGATCACCTCCTCCTCCGTCGTCGGCTCACAGTCTACTCAAATGAATTAGATAGAGGGATGAGTACAAAAGGTACTCAACAAGTCCAGAAATAGCAAAGAGGTGTTTGATGCACTATCTACTGAGAACGGCAACGTTCTCCAAAAGCAAGGCAGTTTTAGAAGGTAAGAGAGTCAAATCTTAATTTAAGAGACTAATGATCTCATGTCTCACAAGCTGCTAGGATTCCCGATGAATCCCTTTCTTGCCAAGTTCGCAGTTCCAACCGAGAACACGGAGTGACAATGCCACGATTCAATACACTCTGCAGAGGTGCACAACTGTACCCACAAACAATCAATAGTCATAGAGTTCATGTCGTCACATGCACAACCAGACCGTCAAATCACAGAGCCGTTTCGCCACCCGCTCGGTTATACTCTGCGTCGCAGTCCTGCACTATGGGCAAGGACTACCAGTCTCGCGTTGATACTACGGATACAACGCTTGTGGATAGACAACGGCTAGCGCCACCTTCCCAATAGCTGATACTCCGGATACAACTATTGAGGTCTTCCTTTCCCGGGGGAGTATAGACCTAGGGTAAAGGGTACTTTAGCTCAGCCCCGCCCATACAGGGTATGTGGTATGCGTGATCACTACGACCCTTAAGCACAATCGATCATTGGTTGCATTAACCTTATATGAGACTTTCCCGTATGATGAAATCCACCTTCCAATGTGCTACCCGCACCCTTTCCAGGATTTCATCACCCACCATGCTATCGCCCAAGAACCGGCGATCCAAACAAAACAACAGTTGATTCATCTTTAGAAAATAGATTTTGTGCATGTTGTAGACAAGAAGGAAGTTTTAGAAAACATTCTCACGGACATGAACAAGAAATTGGACTTGCCTGGTAACGGATAGGTAATGGAGTTCGAAGGTTCCGCCTGCTGAACTCCGGCTTCTGATGAAGAGATAATAAAGTCCGATAAGGACTAATTCAAGAAATTCCGAGAATGGATGCAATGACATGACATTATGCATATATGCGATGATACATCTATCATCATATTCTATTAGAATCTAAACATGATTTATTTAGACATTCTTTAGAAAATTAAAATCAACTAGAGGAATAGTCAAGTCTTAGACATCATTTGTAATTTTTATCCGATATTAACCCCTTATAAAGGTAACCTTCACTAACTAACCTTTGATTTAGATTTATTTAGAGTTCAATTTTCCTCTCAAACTCTTCTAGTTAGCTTAGGTACTAGACTAAAAATGTTAAGAACTAATTCAAAGTTTAATTTTTCTTAGGAAGAGCAGTGCATCATATACAATAAAAGAATCCAAAATTTTGATTAGGTTTAGATCCCTTTTTACAGTAGAACTTATTTACATATATATTTTTAACTTATTCTCTTCCTATTCTTTTTTTCATCTACCTAGCAAAATCCTTGATCCCTAATTCTAAGGCCCCATACCCGCACCCGGCCGCCTCTGCACCTGACTCCTCCCCTGGTTCCTCTCGGGTGCGCCGCCGCCGCTGTGTCTTTTTTTTCCACTGCCGTCGCCCCCTTCTCTTTCTCCGCCGCCACCGTCTAGGGCTGTCTCCCTCTTGGTCTGGTACCGCCGCCGGCCTTCGGTCTCCCTTCGAGCGCCTTCCTACCGACCCCTGGCGCCGTCGCCTGGCCTCGGATGCCACCCCCGGCCGCCTCGGTCACTCCCTTGGGCGCCGCTCCGTTCGGCTACTCCTCCTTGGCGCCGCATCCGACGCGAGCCTAGGGCTTGGGCTCCCCGCCTGTGCCCTCTGCGGTGCCGCCGCCTTGGTCCCTCGCCGATGCGCCTCTACATCCGGCCGCCACTGCTGGACGGCGGTGGATTGGCCGCACCGCAACCGCGGTGGCGCGCCGTGCCTCAGGTAAGATCCCACTTTCCCCCAATTTTCCTTTCCAACCTACTTTTGCCCTAGCTACAAAAAAAATTGATTTGCACTGAAATTTTAGCCCCGCAATTGGTTTATCCGAGCAAAAGCAATGTGAGGATTTGGCTGCTATATTATCTAGTTTCTAGAAATTAGCCTCGAAATTTTTGGTGTATGCTTTTAGTATTTCACCGAATGTTTATGTGCGTCAAAGCTCACTGTCTCTTTACCGATTACTGTTGTATGCTTGGCTATGCGCATGATGTTATTGGAGCTTCTAATTTTTGCTAAACCAATGACATGGGCATGGATTTTGGATACAGAGCTGAGATCTTTGCACATTGACATTATTGTTCTCTTAGCCAGAACAATTTAGGATAGGGCATGATTGATGTTGTTCTAGCTGATGGTATAGCAGATTATTCTCTAAGTCTGATAAAAATATAAGTTGTGTGGTCCTAATGGTGCTAATTTATTGGTTAACCAGAATTAGCTTCATGTGGGAAATGACTAAAACTCTAGTACAGCTGATTCAATGGTTCTAATTTGCTCTATCACATTTAGTCTCTTTCTAGAATCTTTTATCACTATCTTAGAGTTTAATCCTAGCTGTAATATGTGAAGACGTGTACCATACTAGGATAGCACACTTGTTATTATACTTTGATCTTTAAATATCTTGTTCCAGTGCATATGTGATCCGATTCAACTAAAAGTTCCTTATGTTAAAGATAAGAACTGCTACTACCTTGATTTTGTCCTTTTTATGTTTCCTCATGTGTACGTGCATATCGGTTCATTTGACTGAAAGAACATATATACTACACTCGTTCTTGTTTATTTCCTGATAAGAACAGATTGCTATTCATGTTGCCCCTTTGTTGCCTTAACACATATATATGATGATTTCTCTAAGAGAAATCTGAGAAAAGTAGTAAGGAATAAAATCTGATAAGAACAGATTTACTACACATGCTGCCTAACAGGAAATCAAACCTAATGATGATATGATAATCTGAAGGTCCCTATTAACATGCTAAAACGCATGTGTACATATATAGGGTTGAATGCTTTACAAGGTTTTTACCTTGTGCTAGATGGAACAATGATGAACCGGCTCCTGCAGTCAGCTAAGGTTACTCCTAGGCTGGTCGATGCTTGCCTCCTATCCTTTGCTTCGGCTACTGCTTCTCTCCCTAAGCTCCTTCTTCTCCCTTCTCCCTGGTTCTCTTGGACCTCCTGGAGCTTGGCTTCTATAGAATATGCTGCTAGTATGCGTGCTGGTCTGGTGTATGCGGTTTAGAAATGAGGTTGCTCTACTCGGCTGCCGTTGAGTTCTTTCTACCGATGCTCCCTTGATACTAGCACTGCCACCTCATGCTTGGTTTGCCATTTCGGCTGCTATTTTATTTGAGCTCGGCTTGCAAGCTATGTTACCTTGAGCTCTGGATAATTCATTCGAATGGGTTTGCTGCCTTATCTCTACCGTTGCCTTATCTGAGCTACACTGTTGACTTTAGTCAAAAATGTGCGGCTGCTGGGTAATCCTTAAAGAATTGCTGCCTTAAAGCTTAAGAAATGTAGCTAAAGAATAGCTACAAATGAATGGTTGCCTTATCTTTTCAATGGATTTCTAAAACCATTTCCCTTTTTTTTCAAATAAAAACCCATGGAGGCAATGTAGTTGTAGGAAATAAAATTATTTTGAATATTCTTCTCACCTCTTCTATCCCTAATACAAAATATAATAGATTCGTCTGATGAGGGTCTTAGCCACGTGGCCCTTGGACATTTTGGAAAACCAAATATTTTACAAAACTATTTTCGAAAACTAAAAATTATTTTAGGTCATCGGCAATATTTTGCTCCCGCAGCTAACCCTGCGGATGTCGGCGGAACTGTGCCGATAAGACCAAGCCTATTTGAAAATCATTTTTCAAAAATCTTTATTTCAAAACCGTTGCCTCCTACAGCAACGGCGGGATTTCAACGGTCTCGAGTGCCCATACTCGATGACTTCGGATGACCGCCAACATTTCCGAAGGGTTTCCCCCTTCGGCTCTCGATGCTTCGCTACAGCTCAAGACTTAAAGATTCGAAGGCTTGAAGATTCAAGAATTAGGGTTTTAGATTTTGTATAGGTAGAACATTGTGTTATATAATTTTTATTTCTTTTTTTCTTCATTCATTTGTAATAATGTTGTATCATGACATTTATAATGTTTCTTTAATCAATAAAGTTTCAATTTCAACTATATTCATTTCCAATGCGTATAATTACTAAATGCCATGAGTAATACGAATGACATGCGAATGCACAACAACTTCCTCCCCCTCTCGACTAAACTCTCGACGTAGCTCGATAGGTTCGGATCAACTCAGCATCGCGAGTTGTTCGGACCCCACCTCACGACGCTTAGCTCTAACCTAAAAACTAGGGTTCTCACAGTAACTAAACAAGAAAATAAATTTTAAATATAAAAACATGCTAAATAATAATAATTTCAAAGGGCTAAATCAAATAAGGACCTTCAATGTCAACTCTTGTCGCAACATGAATGTTCAGCAGAAACTTCAATCAGCAACACAACATTTTTCTTGCTCGTTTCTTGAATAGAGATAGTTCACTCACACCTTTTTTGGCATAGCAGGATGGCAGGGGCAAAATTGCATTTCATCTTGTGCTGATATATTACTGTATGAGAAACCCAACTTGATTCATCTCCACTCTTATTTTCTTTCATATATCTTTGTAACTTCATATTCATCTCTTGAATACAGTCAGTATTTAGAGGGGCTGGTAATATAATTTTTCACTACTCTTTTGTCTGCATGTAGTGTACCTGACCCGAGAGCATCTATGAACCATTGGCACATTGCGTTTTTCATGTTTAGTTCAGAAGACGATCCATATGCTTGTTCATCATAGCACCAATGCAAAATTTGTTTCTTAGTCACATGATATACTGAATACACCCAAACTTATTGTTTTCCAAACTGTGATTGCCACCATAAGTTACAAATTTATATATGATATTTTGAATCTAGCACTGTCGCGCGAATCAAGCAGTTTGCAGCTAACAAAAATTTAGTTCTGCATACATCTAAAAATAACCAGTATGAGTTCAGTGACTAAAAGTACTAACTCAGAACTACAGTTTACACAAACAAACTGAATAATAGTATGAGCAAGTGGATAATTAGTAGTACAAATAGTTGTAAATACTTTCATGGGCAACTCTAATTCAGTATGGTAGAAGATCTCTTCACCCAGTGAATAAGAACATCTAGATTTCATCCATGGACAGCTCTAGTTTAGTGTACTAAACCTCTTACAGCCAGTCAATAGGAACATCTAGAGTTATGGACGGAATCACCAAAAAGCACATCACGTATAGGGGGTGTTTGGTTGGGCTTTTCAGCAGCTTTTCACTGGAAAAAGCTGCAGCCCAACCAAACAGCCAGTTTTTTAGCAGCTTTTGCTAACGATAGTTGTGGGCTTTACAGTGCAAATTCAGCTGTTTAGAAAAGCTGCCTTTTGCCAACTTTTTGTAATGTGTTGAAACTTCTGTGCTCATTTTCAAAATGTTGTAGATGATTTGGATCAACCAAAAGTCATATGTTCATTTTCCCATAGCCACAACAGCTTTTCCAGACAGCCAGCTAACAGTAGCTTTGTCAACAGCCACAGCCCAACCAAACAGGCCCATAGTATAGCAGAGAGGGAGAGGAAGGGAGCATACGACCTCCTTGGAGATAATGGCAAGCTCCCCTGCTTCACGAACTCCCATGTTGCATAACCCTGCAAAATTTCCACAGAAACTAAGCACTCCAGAAAAACAATTCAGGATACAAGATCCAGAGATGGTTTAGAACAATTCGATTAGATATGGTGGGGAAGACGGAAACGGGATCATGCGGCGACGAAGCAGGAAGGAAGGAGAGCGCGATATCTGGCTAGGGGCTACCACTGCTTCTGCAAGCAGCACGTGTGGCCGCTCTTCCAGTACATGCTCCCGCTCTCCCATGACCTCGGCGGTTGCTTCGACCGCTCGCTCTGGCAGGCCTATGCCTCTATCAACAAGCTCTTCACCGACAAGGTCATGGAGGTCATCTCCTCTGCCTCTGACGACGGCAACAACGACTTGGTGTAGGTGCACGACTACCACCTGATGATGCTCCCCACCTTCCTCCGGCGTCACCACAACTGCATTAGGCTCGACTTCTTCCTCCACAACTGTCACACCCCGATTTCCGAAACCCGAAAATTAGGGCCAACAAAAACTTTTTCGTTCATAATGTCAGATAAAAATACACCGTAATAAAGCGCTCGCTCAAAACACTGCCACTGTTAAAACCCTAAAGAGAGTCAGCCAGCGGAATCCACCTCTGTTCCTAAGTCTCTTATTCTTTGCCTTGATGAAACTCGGTCTGGCAACTTTTCCAAACTGGGCATTTTCCCCTTGATTCCATGCAGGGTCACTCGTCCTTGCATTCCTGCCACGAGTACACCTCCGGCATCCCTCTCCCCTTCCTGTCCTACCTGTGCATCCGGACCAATATCTGTCGCCTAGTGCCCTCTCGATGCTTCTACAAAAATTGAAGCGTATACCCAGCTTGAACTTTCTCCGAATGACCTGAAATGTTGCCACCACCTCCGCCGTATCTTATCGCGGGTATGTGCAAAAATATACTGCTTTTCGAGATATGCACATACGCCAAACCCTAATTCGTTCTTTCCGAGCTGCAGATCAGAATCGTGACTTACAGTTCGGTTCTACCATGCATATATAAGGGTATATCGGCAATACTTTCCTGTACCCTAACTGCCATGAACTAATAGGTCTATCATGACGTCGTTGCCACCACATATACGCAGAAAACCCTAAGTGTATGTATGCACATACGCTCTAAGCGCTGCTAAAATCTCCTATCTGCGTGTAACCTTAAATCCCCAAGTGCATGTGAGCACACGCACCCTGAAAATCCCAGCATATAATTGCATGTGTCCGTTTGGACCTCCACCACCTTTTCTCTCTCTCCTAGAAAAATGCATATACCCAATCCCCGCTACAACCCTGAGCATCTAGACCACGTGATCTCAAACCTGAAATGCAGTGTCTAACTTTCTCCATCCCTCTCTGTATATCTGCAGCTCATGCCCGCTCTCTTGACTTCCTTCATGCTCAGTCAAAGTCAGCCTCCCTATAGTATCGATAGCAACAGCTGCTGCATCCCTGCCATTTTCCAAGCTCCTCGCTGCAGCTTATTCCACCACACCTTGCTTGAGTTACCCGAGCGGTACCAACTGGACTGCATGTTGTCTCTGCCATAGGGGCTATAACCCACGAGCCATACTCCTGCTAACTTCAAATTGGTTTTGCTAAAGCTACCCAAGGCATACCAACCGACTTCTCTCCTACCAGTACACTGTTGCACACTGCCAAACTTCCCTGTTCCTATTGAACACGTTGCCCTGCAGTCCCATTTTCTATGCATGCCCAGCTCACCACTCACCTGAACCAATGCCTGACATATCAAATCAACTGTGTCTCCCTTCTCCTCTAAATATCTTAGCATAGGAACTTCCTTCCTCCAATCTCCGCAAGCCAACCACCATAGCCGCCACACGCGCGAGCTCTTGCTTTCTCTGCCGAGCATCTCCTTCCTGCTTTTGGCCCTCCCATTCAAGCATCCAAGCCGTTCACCCCCAACTCGTCCAGTAGCTCGTTGCCGGCCACCACGCATCTGCTCACCGCGGCCAGCGCCTCCGCTCCCGTTCAATCCCTGGTTTGCATAGCCACCAACACCCCAACGGCTCCACGCTCCTCCCCCTGCTCACGGCGCCGCCCAACCGTCACCGCCGGTAGCCTCGAGCGCTTTCCCTTTTCTTGGAGCTCGCCCCCGCAACAGCCGAGCCGCGGCCACCAGGCTCTCTCCCCGCCAAGCTCGCTCGAGTACCGCCGCGCGCTTTTCCCTTGCCGCCGCCGACGGGAGTGTCTGCTCAAGCCTACCCCACCGCCGAAAGGGCTCCCTGTTACAAGGCCATGTCGCCGCCTCCCCTTCGGACGCCGCCACCACTGGCACCCGGGTGCCGCCGCCGGTCAAGATCCCTTGCCGCCCGTGGTCAAATCTCGCCGCCGCCGGTGGGATCTTGCCTCCCCTCCGCCGCCGGTGCCTTGCCTCCCACCGCAGGGCGCGAACCACCAAACTCAAGCGTCGCCGCCGGTTACCTAAGCAGCGCTAGGTCCGTCGGCCACCGCCGCCCACCACCGGTGACGGCCCGTGAGGCAAGCCACCGTCCGCCACCAGCCGACCCTTCCGAGCTCCCCTCTCCGCCTCCCTATTTTCCCTCGCCACATGCCGCTTCCCCAGCAACCCGAACCGCCGCCGGACCAGGTCGCCGTCGACGCCCGCTGGAGCCGCCGCTCCTGTCGCCCACGCCAAGCCTCCGTCCCCTCTGTCTCCGCCCCGGGCTATGCTCCTCCCCACAGCGTCGCCGCCGCCGGCCACCGCTCCGCCAAGCTGCCGCGCCCCTGTTCCCCAAACACCAGCGACCTCCCCTACTCTGTTCCGAGCAACGAATGCCAAGTCGCCGGGTTTGCCAAGGACCACCCGGGCGCCGCCCCTCCGGTCTGCTCTGTGCCCAGCACCGCCGCCCCTCACCTCTCGCCGCTGCCGTCGGTAGGCTCCCTTCTCCATCCGTGCGCCGACCCGCCGCCGCTCTTGACCCCGTCGGTAAGTGGCGCCACCGAATCATCCGCCGTCGCTATTCCCCTGACCGCCAGACCAGGCCGCTCGCCGGAGTAACCCCGCACCGCATCTACCCGCCGCCGGTGGACCATCACCGGAGCCGCCCCCCCACGCAAGCCCTTTCTTCTGGTGAGCTACCGCCGTCGATGCCTGCCTTCCCCACCTCTTATTTCCTTTCCCTCGGCAACCCTTCTATACTCTGTATATGCTTTTTTCCAGTGATTAGTTAACCGAGCACATTTATTAAGCAAATAACGGCTTAGGCCACAGCTTGCGCACTAAGCAACAAATTAACGTAACCCTAAGCCAACCCGGCTCAAACCCCAGCCGGTTTAAGAATTCTGGTTCTGGTTCACCAAAAATGTTCCCTAATCGTTGGTTCAAACCAAATTCAAACAAAAATGTAAACCTAAGTTTAAGTAACAGAGAATGGATTACGTATAGCGGTCTTTGCAACTTATGCCCCATGGACAAGCTTATAGCTGTATATGTTTCCGGAAGAGTTAAGAACGGGTAAACATTCCACGGCATGTTAAGACTAGAAATCTTAAGTAATTAAATTCCTTAAATTTTAAAGAGAAGAGACGGTAAAGGTTTTTTCCTTTAGATATCAAAGGTCCTCTAAAAGTAATATACACGTATTTTACACATCTTAAGCAAACCCAGGAGTTTGCGTAGGTCCATCCGAACCTCTGATTAATGTTGACCATTTTCTAAAGCTAGCTGATGAAAGGAGGCTAAGGAAGTTTAAAACGCTAATAAGTTTCGAAACGTGAGAACCCTAATACATTCAAACCTTTTCTTTGTTTAACCAGGCTAATACCTACTAATGCAATCGACAAAACCCTAAGGTATACAACCAAATAGTCTATTCCAGGAGCAGATTGAAAGATGGTATGCCTATGGAACCCAAATCACAATACGAGAACCAGGGCCACCTCGAATACTAATGTTTTATCATCCAACAAACTAGTGTTTCCCTCCTATGATAAATCGTTACTGCAAACCCTAATAACCGACTGGGCTTGCCAAACCTACTAGCAATTCGGTATTAGAAGATAATCGCAAGAGCTAACCAGTTTTACATTGAAAACTCGAAGAAAGGATGAAACCCTAATGTACGCTCGCCAAACGCAATAGAAGCTAAGAAAACCCTAACTCGGCAGAAAGCCCTGAAACCCATACCTTTTATCGGGTTGACCTAGAAGCACCATCTCTAACTCTTTAAGGCATCTTAAAGTCAAATAGCTAGCTAAACGCATTATGATCGCATGTGTTGATTCCTCCGGCTCTACATTCGATGTTCTTGGTTCTTCCTCGCGCCGTTTCTTATTCGATGCATTCTGACGTGTAGCTCGACGGTACGACGAATCGTGCGAGGAAATCTGGGAAGCCGTCGGATCAAATTCAAGACCTAACGCCGGCCAACTCGCCAGGCAAGCATTCCCACTTTGATCATATTGAATCCTATAATTGCAAAAGTCATTTATATTGTTTGCGAAAATTTCATGCTATGTGTTATCACCAGTATTTTATGTAGAATAGTTATTCCCCAGTAGCTGCACCAGCCTAGATTCGTGTACCCTATCCTTGTAACCCTAGTATTAATTGTCGATCGTTGGAGTATCGGCAAAGTACTTAGGTTATAGGCGTTAGCCCTGCTTAGAAAGTAAAACCGTTTTGAACCGAGTTACTTTACAACCCTTCGGGATTTGGGAATAAAACCCTCGGACCGGCAATGCCGTCCGGGGCGATGAATTGGAAAATAATGTTTTCGAAACCCTAAGTGAAAGAGAATGGAGATGGCTTTTGATTCGGGCAAGAGATGTAAGGGTGAATGAGTGATGTTGGAGTAGCCGGAAGCTACATGGGTGCTGTGTGATGGAATGGAGTCTTGCCCGAGTCGCTTAAGGACCGAACCTAAGTGCCGCTAAACCGGTTCCATACCGTACGTCCACATGACCTTTATGGGAAGGTCCTGGTGTATTAGCCTGGCAAATGTTAGAGTTTGGACCCGTGGGAAGTATGGAGTTGTGCTAGTTAGATTGATATCTCTAGAGGGGCTCCACATGGAATGTGGGTAGAGTTCCGACACAAAGATGAGTCCACTCCGAATTGTGGTGTCAGGCTGCCTGGGCACAAACGGAGTTGGGTAGATCTTGTCTAGCGGGTTCAACTTTGACATGGAAGCGGGTGAAAGCCTTGTTGTAATAACCCTGTCAATATACGTCGCGAAGTATTCCCAGGGTGACTTACATCTTGTGGGTAAAGCCGTACAACCTCTGCAGAGGGTTAAAAACTATTCGAATAGCCGCGTCCTCGGTCATGGACATGAACTGGTAAGGCCACACATTAGTTAGACCAAGATTTGTTTGCGAAAGTTGGAAAAATGGATTAAGGACGTGGGCATGATGTGTCCACAGTGTGCAATTAAGGCCACACGGCG
The DNA here is from genome assembly GCA_019208055.1 of Stipa capillata. Taxonomy (NCBI): domain Eukaryota; kingdom Viridiplantae; phylum Streptophyta; class Magnoliopsida; order Poales; family Poaceae; genus Stipa; species Stipa capillata. Next base: position 701,182 of record JAGXJF010004901.1, on the reverse strand, counting down.
GTGGCAAGGAATTGCAGGAGAAAGGTCTCCAACCGTATTGGTCGAATGGTGGAGGACCATGCGAGCCGATACTGTAGAACCTAGATGCCGGATAGATGGAGCTATCGATTGGCGGATGGAGCTATCCAAGGATAGATGGAACCCCATCGATAGGTGGAGCTAACAACATTAGGAAGATAGCCGAGTAGTGATGGCTACTCAATGTGTTGAGATGAATTGCAATCTTTACAATACTGTGGGTTTTCGAAATGCTTTTACAATCTACCATTCTAGTATTTAAATCCAAAATTTACATTTTCACACAACCAACAACCTAGGGTAGAGCTATCCCTTGATCTATTCCCTGCATGAAATATTGTCGTATATTTCCTCCTGTGGGAATAGCTTGCGAGTACATTCCATGTACTCACCTGGCTTGTTGATTTGGCCAGACGAAGGAGACGTTAGTTCCGAAGAAGCAATTACGATCGCGAAAGCTAGAGCGTAACCCCAGTCGGTTGCCTGTCGGGTATGGCATACTGATGGGCCACAACTCCGCTGGATTTCCGCTGCAAGTTTATAGGCGTTGGGCTACAGGTATCAGATTATCGACCTTAACAGTCTATTTAATTGTTTACGCATGTATGACATTGATATACAGGTTACTCGTGTATATCGGCTACTGAGCAGGGACCGGTACAGTGATCACGAGGGAGTTCCCGGCTTAAAAACCGGGTACGCCACAACAACCCCTTCCTATCATCGGAGATCTACCGCATGCTGCCGGTCCGCGACGAGCTACTCAGAGCGCTGCTCAACGCTACAGGGCGGCGGTGGCGGCGGGAGGAGGATGAGGAGGAGAAGGAGGCGAGTGTTGTGAGGGTGAGTGGTTGGCTTGGGTCAGCAACGGAAGGAGATTGGTGGCAGTGCGGGTGAGAGACCTCGGGGGAGGCAGGAGCCTGACTTGTGTCATTTGGTTTTCGGGCCTCCTTAGCTACGTTTTATTTTTCAGGTGTAATCGGGCCAATACCGGCCCAAAACGAGGAAAATAAAAAACAAAAATGATGATCCAAGCGGCCCAATCCAGTATAGGACATAAAAGTTTACATGCCTGTATTTTACACCGGTATTGAGTCAAATACGGGCCTTCCAAGCAGACCCTTAAAAGGAATCAAAGGTCCTCCGTTCCACACAAAGATGATCCCATGGCTGGTTAAATGGCTTGGCTCCTGCGCACTCTGCATGATCGACCATGGCACGGTCGTCATCACCGATAATGAACGCTAGTTATAATGGTTACAAGCAATTTAGTGCTGATAATACGTTACAAAATCTATAATATAAATTATTGATGTAGATCAATCACATATATTATAATATGAAAACTTAAGGAGATATGAACACAAGATATAAGATATTACTTATTTTCTCATAATTGATTAAATCTTACTAATACAACAATAACGTGTATATATAATAAATAAAAACTATATAGATCACTTCTAGCATTTAGGTAAAATATTCATGTAGATCTCTAACAAGCGGCGCACCGGCCGGCCACTCCCTGCTTGGGCCACGAGTTTCGCGGCACAAACCTCCTTTATACAAAACTGAACCCGTGTCCTGACGCTGCCGCTCCTCCCTCCCATCGGATCCGAGACCAACGCGAAAAAACCGGGCCGGGAAAAAAATATCGAGGAAAGAGAACAGACGCGGAAGGGAAACTGAACTCCGGGTCGGAACGAAACCCTAACCCTAGCTTCGTCCCGTCCGCGGCCGTTGCTCCTCGCCGGAGGCCTCCCCCGACGTCGCCGTATCCCCCTAGGGCTCCGGCGGCGATGCGCCCCTCCCCGGCTGGGGCGTTATGAGCGCCGGGGACATGGCCCGCCCCGAGGGCTCGGCGGAGGGGGCAGCCCCCGGCACCGGCGTCGTCGTCGACCCGTATGCGCAGGCCAAGAAGGCGCTGTCCCTGCGCACGCCGTTCGAGGGCGAGGAGTTGGCGTCTAGGGTCCCCACGTTGCCCGTGCGGCTCGTTAGCTGGGCAGGGCCAAGCGACGGGTGGAAAAAGCATAAGAAAATTCTGCCTCCGGATGCGGCTGCTGCGGAGCATCCACCACAGCCAGCTACGGCGCCCTCCGCGAAGAAGGGCGTGTGGGAGCAGTTTGAGGCGTATTCCCGGCCAGTAACCTTGGATGATATTGATATGTTAATACCAAAGTTTCCATTCAGCTGCGGTGAGCTCGATCCATGCATCCTCCTACCATTTCTGGGCAGTGGTGAGGAATTAGTGAACAAAGCTGAGACATTCGACGTGGCTGTTGCTGAAACAAGCTCGTACTTGGGCGTGGGTGGTGAAGAAGTTGTCAGTACCAAAGAGCGTAGTGGGCAGAGCGCGGATTTGGTTAGTAACAAAAGTGTTGAGCAGGGTATACATGACGTGGTTGTGCAACAGCTGGTTAGTAACAGAGAGCGCAGTGAGCAGAACATAGAGCAGGGGATACATGAGGTGGTTGTACAACGGGAGGAGTGGCCATTGGAAGTGGAGCAAGCTGGTAGCAGCGGTGGCATCATGTCACCAAAATGTGGAGAGGAGGCAGGAATATCTCTGAATTGGCTGCTAGGAGCAAGGGAGCGATTTGTGCTCACTTCAGAGCGGCCAAACAAGAAGAGGAAGCTCCTAGGTGTGAATGCTGGGTTAGAGCAGCTTGTGCAGCTTCCACGCTTGGAAGCTGAGGCTGGGTCAATCTGTGATGTTTGCTGTTTAGGAGAGAGTGACGTGGTGTTGAATAGGATACTTCATTGTAACAACTGCAAGGTTTCCATGCACCAGAAGTGTTATGGTGTGCATGTTGTGCCAGATGGCCAGTGGTTGTGCGCTTGGTGCAAGTATTTGGGATCGACAGGGTGGTCATCGAAGAAAGATGTGGGCAGCACCCTGTCAATGCCTTGTGTGCTATGCCCGAATGTGAAAGGGGCTCTAAAACCTGCAAAATGGGAGCCTAATCAAACTGCAGATGGAGGCAACCGGAAATTTGCGCACTTGTTTTGTAGTCTTTGGACACCAGGGGTTCTTGTGGAGGACATGGAATCAATGGAGCCTGTTACTAATATTGGAAGTGTGCAAGAGAATCGGAGGAAACTGGTGTGCAACATTTGCAAGGTTAAGCATGGTGCATGCATTCGATGTAGCCATGGTATGTACTTTTACTCCATGTCTCCATTATGACAATTTGAGCTTTGATTGACTAAATATAATTCTTAAGGTTATTAGACCATATGTATTGCAGAGAGTATTGCTTGAGTACTGCAGTCCATGTTATATCATTATTTAGCAATATATAAACTTTCGGTACAACTCTATAAATCAAAATAGGTGGTTCCTCCTACCTATTCTCGTTTTTTCTTATACTTTGTGTACGACACAAGTCCACTTTAATTTTGGTATTAAGCTTTGACTTTTCTGATACTTAACAACTTGTCTTTTTTTTTCCAACTTCAAATTTTATTTCTGCAATACAAGATGCCTAAAAAATTGTCATCCTTTTCCAACAAAAAATCATGAAATACGTTCACGTGTGCCTGAAGAGGTAATTGTTCAAAATTAGGTGTACAATGCCGTTTGCAATCAAGCACAATAATCCACATTCTGCTGTACCGGGCTGGAGCACGAAATGCTTGCTAAAATAGTTGAGCAGTATAGCTCCTATTTGGCGGCAACTTTCCATAGGAAGCATCGCTCTTCTGAATGGAGGACTTCAATAACTACTCTTTAACACTCCATGGAGCACATTGTAACATGCGGTATAATTAGTTGATGCTTTGTTTACATAACAATATGGCGATGGCATTCAGCCGGTAAAGGTATTTGCTCTTATATGCCGTATGGGAATTTAATAGAATAGCATTTTTTCATGTAAGACAAAATAGGTCTACACTAGTTAAATCGAGTTTGGGTTGTACAACAAATCCCAAGTTTCCTTCAGCATGTGTGGAAAATGTATCATATCTTTTTAATCAAGTTTTATCTGACTTAAAATTTCAATTTTCCTACACTTTTTGTGGAATATCAATGATAATTTTTCAATGGGGGATGCTTTATCCACCCTTATATTTGAGTTTTGGCATATTCACACGCTTTACTTTAAACTATGTAATCAGCACCTGCCAAGAATAATGCAATAACAAATTGCTGAACCGGGTTTAAATCTTAGTTCGCAGATACAAATTTTAAATTATTGTTGATTGGCATTTTAAAGAACACTGTTTCAGTTCTCTTGTAAAGCGTGTATGACATGTTGCTATGGTCTTGAGACAGCACCAATGAACTTCGTCTTCTAAGACTGTAGGGATGCATGGTATATTTGTTGTTTTCTCTGAGTTTCGGGTTTGCCTTGTTTCCTGCGTTCAAATAGCTTACCACAGGGACTGTCTTTGGCCTTTTAGTTTCATTATGCATGGCTGCTGTGTTTTGCATGGGATGTTGTGTTCATGTGTGCACTATTTTTCAAAAGGCCCCTGTTTTTTTTTCAGCACTTGGGATGCAGCGCTCAACTAGATGCAGTATTTTAGTGAGATTTTTCTTGACTTCAGTGGTGCCCTGTGATACTTTGTTATGGCCTTGAATTCTCCTGAATTGGCTAAGTCTTGTATTGATTGACTTGCTTGGCTACGCAACTGACGATGTTTCCTGTGATATTTTCCCATGGCCTTAACACAAAAGGAATCCTGTGTTATGTTGATTGACTTCCTTGGCTATGTGATTGACCATTTGTTCCCTGTGACATTTTATTAGGCCTTACCACAATAGGAATCTTTATTACATCACGAACAGTGAAAATGTACAACATGAATAATGTTTTGGTTCTGTTTGATGTCATTGCCCCATTGGTAATTTTGCTTCGGTAGTTAGCAGTTCAGTAACTTGGATTGATCCTTTAAGCTATGGCAGTGGAACAAGCAATTATTGTTACTAGTCATCTGTCTGATGATGGCAATTATAGAGCTAGGATACTACAAGCAGAATGGTTACATGCTCTGAAATACCGATACCTGGAAAAGAAGGTGTATCCGCATCCGATACGTATTGGATACGGGATACGTGATGGATACATCCGGATACGTATCCATTGAGTATCGGGTGAATCAATGATTAAAACAAATATTATTGGTCGTGGATACTTTGTGGATACATCATGGACTCATATCAGATACGGCCCAGCCCAACCAGAGGATTGAGACTTAACCCTATGTGTGCCCAGTGCCCCTTGGTTGAACACTTGAACTTGAACTTAATTTCATACTTTCATGTCTAGAGAAAGGACATACTTGGATGTTTATTGCCTTCAGACTTTCATGTTTACTACCTTTACTTGAACTTAATTTCATACTTTCATGTTTAGAGAATGGACATAATCATCAAGATAATTTGTTGTTCAGACCATGGTATAAAAATTATTATTCTTTTTGAAAAAAATGGTTAAATGTATCCACGTATCGGCATTTTTGGAAATTGATGACGTATCCCTGTGTCTGTATCTGTTGGATACCGATACATTTATCCGTATCTGTGCTACATAGGTTACATGCCCTTAGTTACAGTGTTTCCTGAGGACATTCCTCCTACATTTATCATCAAAGAACTAATCCATGGGGCATTTTGTTGATACATGATAGTTAGCTGACTTCTTTGATCATTCTTGTGCTTACACTTTCTACCATTGTTCGTGGGTGCCTTTAGCTAAATGAATACATAAAGCATTGATGCATCATTGGTTTTCTGGGAAGTTCTTATATTTTTTATGGTCATCTCTTGAAATAATAATGATTCCAGACTACATTGAAGTTCTTAACTCGAGAAATATTTTCTTAGATATCACAATACCCTGAGCTCTATTGGACAGATTTCATTTTATGAAATAGCTGCTCAACATAGAGTCAGTGAATTGTATCCTAAAAGCTGGTCATATCTGATCTGTTATTATCATATGACAAGAAACATGTTCCTGTTGAGTTATTTTTGACATTTTCCCTCAACTTTTGTGCCACTTAAATTGGTACCACTTTTTAAATATGTAACTATGCTAAATAAATACTTGTATTAGTTTTTGATTACTATCCAATCATGCATCAAATTTTACCTATTTTTGTAGGTTGCTAATGCTAATCTCCATGTGGTTTTCAGGGACATGCCGGACAGCCTTTCATCCTATATGTGCGAGAGAGTCCAAGCACCAAATGGAGATATGGGGAAAATCTGGACATCCAAATGTGAGATCATTATCTTCAGGCGGTTGCCATCAGCCTTATGTAGGTTGCTGCTGTTCATTTTTCTTGTTTGTTTCCTTGTAGGTCGAGCTGAGAGCATTTTGCTCAAAGCATTCTTCAGTTGGATACATCAACTGCGTAGAGAAAAGTATTATTGCATCTGTGCACAGTCCTACAGAAGTGAGGCTAAAAGATGCAAACCTTATCAAAGGAAAGATACCAAAACTGAGATTCACACGCAAGAACAAGGACAAATTCATGAACTATGAAACCAGTAGCTTTAATTCTGATAACCTTATCAAAGTAGAGACCATGGAGCATGGTGCTTTGCCCCATACTGTTAGAAGTTCAGATACTCAAGCAACGCGAAGTATGGAAATGGATACCGATCAACCCTCAGTTGGTGGGAATCTTATGAAAAACTCTAGTGATATTGCTATGGTGCTTAAAAAGGTAACGGCTGCTCATTCAAAATCCACTTATTACTCAGGCATTTACTGCTTGACTTGTGTCAAGGAAAAACATTTATGTCCATACTGTATTTGCAGCTAATTGACAGAGGGGAGGCTAGTGTTGGTGATATAGCATCTGAAGTTGGTATTTCTTCAGAATCCTTGGAAGCTGCTCTCGTGGTACTCTGAAAATAGCTTATGTTTATTATGTTAAATTTATCTACGAGCTATTTTGCTAATTCTCTGATTCTCAGGGTGAAACCACCACTTTTTCCCATGGTTTGAAGTTGAAAATTATCCAGTGGCTTCAAAATTCTGCACATATACCAGCTGTTCAAGCAAGCACTCTTAAAGGGAGCTCAGAGGTGGTGCAAGATAATAAATTAGATGGGTTTGAGGGTACAGATAGTTTCAATGTGAAGAGTTCATGTGTTCCAGAGGGCAAAGGAGCAGCAGTTGAGATATCGGATTCTGCTGTACCGAAACCCTCACCAACAAGTTCTAAAGATAATGACAAGATTCTTAAAAATAAGAAAGCAATATGTGCAACTGGATTAACTACTTTGGAAAATGGAAACAGGAACATGGTCAAAGAAGGTGCTGATCATGAGTGTTCCCCTGCTGAAGATTTTGCAAAAGAATCTACCAGGAATTTGTACCCGATTGGAAGCAAGGATACTTCAAAGGAAGTGCATGAAAAATTGGTAAGGAAAACTTCTTTTGAGTATTCTGTAAAGATTTTTTTTTGGCCTCTGAACTGTTGTGAATCATGGAATATCAGTGTGTAGATGATGGTTTCCTTTGATTCGTTTCCCCGAATAATTGGGAACATGCATTAAAAGTTAGCGACCATCTTCATTGACAATATTCCCGCTTGTATATCTACTTTCCTGCCAGCTTTAGGATGTTGGAGGAAGTATAGTGATTATAAATGCAAATAAGAGAGATTTTGTCGGTTGTGTTCTTTTAACGGGGAGAGATATATTTAGTTGCTCTGATGTTCTCAAATTCCACAAGGTCAAATAGCTTTGATATATGCATATGCTGTTTGCTGTGGACACTGATTGTGTAGCATTGTAGGGACCTACTTTGTGCTAAATGAACAAGTATATTATCTGAAATTCAACAGTATAATGGTAGACGAGTTTTCTATAACATTCACTAATAGATTGGCCCTGAATGTAATAAAGAGTCCCCACAATTCTGCCCACTCGCTAGTAAGTGAATGGAATTGTGTTTCTCTCTGTCTCTGCCTGCCGAGGATTGGCTTTTAGGGTGTCTTCTTAATTTTCACCGCGAATGTTTCAATTGAGAAAATAGCTAACTGATGGCATCTAGTTCTGCCATCGTCATTAACATCATTTGTGTCTCCCTATTCCACTAAGGTTGTGACCTCCGGGTTACCTTCTCTCAGTAGGTGGCTGTGCTGTCATTATTTATGGTCTTGAGGAAATGATCTTTCATTTTGGATGCAATTTTGATTACCATCCTTGTGACAGATATCGAACAACATCTCTGGCAATAAAGTATTTGGTACTTCCATGGAGATACCAAATCAAATTGAAGGTAATTTTCATTGTTTGCTGGCTTGTCCTTCTGTGCTCTTTTCTATTAGTCACTGGAAGCTCAGTTTTCTTTTGATGAATTGGTCATTGACAAAACCAAATGAGACAAATTGCAACACAACCGTTTCAACAACACCTACCTTTTAGATGTCCTTATTTATGGTGCAATCTAATTTGAAATGCAGCCTGAAAAGAACTTGTACTGCATTTTCTCTGTAGTGTCGCACCAGCTCTGAATGCTCTTTGTTCTGACTTGACTACTTTTATCATAATGAAGTGGCTGCTAACTTTGTGAATTTTATAAGCTTACTTGGAATCCTTATTTTCTTTGTAAAAGTCATTTTTATGGTTGCAAAATTTCAAGTATGCATTTCTCATTCTTTTTTGTTTTAATTTTGAACTATTATGAGATATCATATCACCACACATAAGTGGTTAACTGGGTTACAAGGTCAGTTTAGTATTATTCTTGAAGGGAAAACTGTAGGGGAGGCACCAACAATATACAATATATTAATAAAAATATTTATTTACACGCGTGCGGGGGGAGTGTACAAGAAGCTATTTACAGGGATACTGGCCAGGTCTTAAAAGGGGAATTAAATTATAGAATCTGCCCAGCCTCTTGAGTAAAGTCATAAACTCCTCTTTGAATCTAAAAGACTGTAAAACGACCTCTCTCCTAAAGAGATGTTCCCAAGTCAGTTTAGTATTATTATTCCCCGCAATGCTCCAATGGTTATGACAATGCTGTTCTACATTTATATATGTGGGTATTTAAGGCTATTGTTGATGTCTTCCTAATTTGTTCTGTATCGGATAAGACCAATTCTCCCCAGTTATTACTGCAATGCTAGTGCTATATAGCAACACGTTGACTTTTTTTCCATTAAGGAGAAATAGCTATACCAACTAACAGTTGCCATTTCCTCAGATGTCATTCTTCCATATCATTATGTATATAAAATACAAAGAAACCTGTAATTAACAATATTTTGGTGAATGCAAAGAGAGATCGCAGTGTTCTCTTTGTGTACTGTAGTGTGCTTTACTTGGGAGACCAACTCACTCTAGGGTTATTTTGAGGTTGTTGTGCTGTGCTGCGTTGTGCTGTGTAATGTAGCTTGTTCCATTCCAGTAAGATTTTCCTGTTATGGCTCCAAAAAAGTAGCTTTCAGCTGATTACTATATGCAAAAGTTAAAAAATGTAAGCTCTTTTTGTAAAGCCACTGTGATGACAAATGAGCGGAACTTTGTTTTTAATAAAAAACTCCCAGTTGAAGTCATAGCTAGTCATTTGCAAATATTAAGATGGCTGAAGACTTAAGTGTAATTATTATATTTGGACTGGTCACAACGATTTCATTTCTTTTGTGGGCTCAAATGATCTGATGCATAATAAAAATAGGTGGAATTGAAGGCATTGCATTTGCTCATCATGATTTACTTGGTTGACCAACTCAATTAAAAGCCGTGGTAACTGTTAAATTTGAAATCGTACTATTTTTATCATAGTTGGTCTTCTGTAAAGATCAGGTTGCTCAGAAATTTTAGGTGTAAAGCTTATATCTTTTCCCTCCTTGTAATGGCGATTTTATTTCTTTTTGTGGGTTCAAATGATCTGACACATGAAATACTAAAAAAAGCGTAAAATTAAAGCATTATACAGCTAGAAGTCATAGAAATTCCCTAACTGACCTAGATGTGAGAATTATAACTCTTATTCTCGCAAAAAGGATTGTTGTATGTACATTACCCCATATCTATTTGCTATAAAATAGATATGTTTTATTTAAAAAAACTACTGACAGAATTATTCACTTAATTGTGTGGTATTGTTCTAGTTCTTACAATATGTTATGATCAGGTACATCACTCGAAGGAAAAGTAACGACTTGACTGAGGCTGAACTTGGCTCGGGAGTGGAGGAGCGCGTATCTTCATTGGATCAAAGTTTTTCTTGCGGTGATAATGCTAAACATGGGTCGAATTCAGTTGAAAATGGCATATGCAATCATCATGATTGTAGTACGGATCACATTCGTGGACAACCTTTTCTCAAGTAAAAAATTCAATTAATTGAATATTGGCTATTCTGCTGTGTTGTTTTTACCCATCTGCTTCATCTATTCTCAAACCACTTTTTTTTTGCATGAAAAAAGTTCCTCCTGGATGTTGCTGTTAACCCCTATTTTGCTTCATGCAGCTTTGATGATTCTCATTCTTACATTCATCCGTTTATTAAGAAAAGATGGCTTGTCTTTGGGGCCATACTTTTCAGCAGAATAAGCCGGCGCAGTGTCATCCTGGTAAATTCTTAATACTTTCTCCAATTAGTTACCTAGCGACAATCTACATTTTTTGCATCTTACTGTTGCTAATGATATTTTTACACGTCATGCTTTAACTGAACCTATTTTCCTTGGTGAAATATTACTAGAAGAACAATTATGTTGTTCCGATGAGAAAATTCCTGTGGATTCTTCAATAAAACTTGTGGAAACAACAGAAATTGATGTGGCAGATGAAGTTGCAAAGGCAAAATCCTTGGGAATCCTTGATCATTCACCTGATGATGAAGTAGAAGGAGAAATAGTGTTCTTACAAGCTAGGCTGCTTGACAATGCTATTGTTCTGAAGCATAGATACGGTAATATTCCCTCTGTTTACTTATTCTTTGTATCCTTTACTTTCCTGACGATGAATTTTCAGAATAATTTAACCTTGTTGGTTCCTATGTCGCTTGTTTTACGTCAATAGCCCTCTTGCGTCAACACTGTCAACTAAACTGTCCCCATAATAAAGGTATTGTTTTTTCATTTTTCTGAGTCCACTATACACTTGAATCTTGCAGAAGATTTAATAGTAAAGGTTGTCCGGAACCTTTCTCGCGAGTTGGATGCTTTCAGTAAAAGAAAATGGGACTTCATCCTTGTCAATCAGTTTCTTCGTGATGTTAGAGAAGCTAAAAAACGGGGGAGAAAAGAGAAGAGACATAAAGAAGCTCAGGCTGTACTAGCTGCAGCTGCAGCTGCTATTGCAGCCTCCTCACGTAACTCCACTGTGAGAAAAGATGGAAATGATGATGTAGTGCCTGCTATTCAAGAGGTTTCTTGCTGTATTTTTATTGGTCAATTAACAAATTAATTTTTGTTGCAGAGGCTATATATCTTATTTCTTGTGCACTTGTAGAGTTCTCCAAAATTTGGTGCTGGATCTTCAAGGGTTGCTCAGCGGACTTCTCCATTGCCACGGACCAAGGCTTCATCAAAGCCATCCAACAGCAAAGTTTCACCAGATACTAACTTTGGTGCTTTCCATATGCCAATTTTCTCAAAAGAAAATGCACTCTACTGTGATGTATGCATGCGGAGTGAAACTGTGTTGAACCGAATATTTGTCTGCTCCAGATGCAAGGTGCTTTGGATTCTGTTGAGTTTTGAAGTATTGTATTCCATTGCATTATTAACTTTGACCTGTTCAACAGGCTGCTGTCCACATAGATTGCTACAGAAATCTAGGGATATCTACTGGCCCCTGGAAGTGTGAACTTTGTGAAGATATTTCATCAGAAGCTGCTAGCCCTAGTGATCAGTCGGATTGCAATGACACAAACTTATCCCTCGCGCGGTGTGGTCTGTGCTATGGAACATCTGGTGCTTTTAGAAAGACTATGGATGGGCAGTGGATTCATGCTTTCTGTGCTGAGGTACTTAAATTATTATCACCTTTTGTTTTTGTACGAGTTCTTGAGTTCTAATTTTTCTAATATTTTTCTAGTGGTTGTTGGAGACCAAGTACATGAGAGGACAAGATAGCCCGGTCAACGGAATGGTACTCTCCTCTGTAGCATTGCAGTTTCTTCTAGTTTTCATTTTCAGGAATAGATAGAACCTCCTCTGGTGTTTTTGTTCATATAATCAGAATCTGTTGTTCTTTTTCATTTCGGGAATAAATTGAACCTCCTCTTTTTATTTATTGTTCATACAATCAGAAGCTGTCGTTATTGTCAGTGTTATCATATCATGTTATACTGTATCATCTTAATATTTGGCTGTTTAATGCATCTATCAGGACACCCTTGTAAAGGAGAAAGATACTTGTTGTGTCTGCGTCCGCAAAGTTGGCGCGTGTCTCAAGGTACATCACCACCTCTGCCTGTTTATCTAATTTAGACCATGAAGAGACCAAGCACTGAGTCCTGATAAGTTTCTCTTTCTACCATGCAGTGCAATAGTGGGGACTGCCAAACCACTTTTCATCCTTCTTGTGCTAGACACGCTGGTTTTTACATGAACACAAAAGGGTTTGGTAGTATGTTGCAACACAAAGCATATTGTGGCAAACACAGCATAGAGCAGAAAGAGGTAAGTGTAGCATCAAGGCTATTTTGGAGCAATGGATCTCTTAATTTTGTACCTAAGGTTAACTATTCTCCTTATATCCTGCAAATAAATGTTACTATGATAGGAAATGAACTTGGTCCCTAGCCTCACATGTGTTGATATATAACAAATTGATAGCTTAAATTTAGTGTAGAATTTTACCATAATGATGAAAAACAATGTGGACGAGTGGTATAACTGTACGTCCAATTTGCAGGCTTGGTGGAATATTTTGATTTTGTGCATATTTTCCTGCCCACATGAACCGAAAGGGGGCATATTTGTTATTATAGCAATCCTGTATTTGGTACAGTTGTTTTCTTTATCTTACTTTGCTCTTCAAAATTCACGCAGACAGATGCCCGACAATATGGACCTGAGGAGCTCAGAAGCTTGAAAAGGATGAGGGTTAGTATATGTCATACATACTGGTTGTCAAGTAAATTTAGATGAACATGAAACCTATCAATTCTTAGCTACCAAGAAAAATTGTTGATTAAAAGTTCTTTTGGAAAGGGTTTTTGTTGTAAGTTGATTGTATGCGCTTGTTAGAACTTCCTAACATCAGATCAGTGTGCTGCTTCATTACTGTTACATACTATTTAGCTGGAAGCTGTTACTAGATTATTGTTTTGATCTTTTTTATTTATTTTCTTTGTAGTAATCACAGCTAATCTAAATAATCAACCCTACAAATAACAGTGCTTCATGTCAGTTGTTGCCTTCAATTCTTTATCTCTTACCAGGGAGAGCTGAAATAATTTGGAAGATAACTGAAACATATTAAGCACTGAGATGCACCTCCTGGCTCAATTTATGGTGGTACGCCATATGCTCATAGCTAACAACCTGCTTTTGTGTTCTACACGATTCTTGCATATTGATACACTAGCCTTGCTTGCGAGGCGTCTATGTCGTGATAGAAGATGTGTCTAGATAACATCCTTTTTCAGTGAACATTGATTGAATTATTATTGAGGAAATATATTATCATTTTGCAGGTTGAGTTGGAAAAATTACGCCTCTTGTGTGAGAGGGTAATTAAGAGAGAAAAGGTGAAGGTATGTTAACTCTACTTCTCGTTTGGTGTCTTGAAAGTTGAACTACATCTTGAAGCTACTTTGATCTAGTTATTTTCTTTATGAATCACTTTCTTTTTCCTTCACAGGAATAGATGGAAATCATACTTGAATTACTAATTTATAAGATAGTATATGCATCTTGTTAACTTTTTGTTTTGTTGTACTTTTATCTGACTGTTAGCAAAAAAATATTTGGTGTGTGAGAAGACAGTTAGCAACCTTTTCTGCTTGTGGTGTTTTCTTCGATTTACTTCACAATGTTATCGTGTTGTGAAATTACGGAATGATATAACTGTCCACCTGTCTTTGAAATTAACCAAGTGTGTTTAGGCTAACTAGGGAGAGTTGACAACGTATGTGGATGCACTGCTTCTTGGCCTTGAGTCACAGGAAGCGGTCGTATCATGTCCAGCATGCATTCTTCTCCCTCCAAAACTGGAAATTTTCTTCTTCCTTTTTCAAAATAACAAAAAGAGATTAAAATTTCCAATTTATTTCCAAAATGTACCCAGCTGCTGGCCACTAGGAAATCATGGTTGTCATGTAACATTTGCAGCTAGCTCCATAGCTTTTAGTTTTGCAATATGGGGGGCTCATTCCACTTCTACTGGTTTTCATGAATGCACATAAAACCATTAATGGTTCGTTGTTCCAAAAAATAAAACAGTGGGATTATTTTGGACTTCTATATTTTGTTACTTTATCCAGTAAATCCTGAGGGCGAGCAATGCTTTGATACTGATAAGGATGCTGGTTAGTGCTTACTGTGTGTTGTTTCCTGTGCCCAACTGTGAATACAGGGTTTGGAAAATCTAATCATTAATTGTTAGGAGTGGGATTGGTTGAATTAAATTGAACAGGTTGGACTCAGATATTTGGCATAGTCAGCCTGCTAACTGTGAAAAGTAAATCATTAGTATTATTGTGAAAAAAGAAAATCCCAGTCACATTCACCCTCAATCATGGCTTCGATGCTTCTTGGGTTTTGTGTGTAGATGTTCACACTTGTGGACAACATTTCAGTTTTATTTTCTTCCATCACTGTGAAGTTTACTGTTGACATTAATTATCTTTTGTTCACAACAGATTGTCATGGTATTTCCCTATGCATACTGTAAACTAATTTACTGTATTGTGTATTATGTCAGAGAGAGAGAGTTCTGTGTAATCATGACATACTCACCAAAACAAAGGATACTGTTGTTTTCTCCTACCTTGCACCTGGAGCTAGTTCAGAATCTGCCACGACTTCGGTTAATAATAAATCATACAGTGGAACGGTGCAAAGATCTGACGATGTCACGGTGGATAGTACTATATCTGGGAAAAATACCATCAGATTTTCTCTTAATAACAGAGATGCTGAGAGAAACACAGCTGATAGCTCAAGGACGCTGATATCGTTCAAACGGAAGTTGAGTGAGAGGGGATCACTTGCTGGAAAGCAACTTCCACAAAGACCAGTTACTGCCTTACAGAAATTGGAAGATGGAAAAAAGACGACAATAGATAAGAAGGTTTGTACTGTTCTTTTTGGGTTTTCATCTTTCCGACACAATGCTAATGTAGGATACATGATTTTTGCAGCAGATGGAAACATTTCAAAAGGAGCTTGTTATGACATCAAATCAAGCTTCTACGCAGAACCAACGCCTTCCAAAGGGATATGTATATGTCCCTCGTGATTCTCTTTCTAAGAAAGAGAAACCATGGAAACGAAGTACACAGACCCATGAACCACAAGAGCCTGGTGGATAGGAACAGCTGAGATCAAGATGGTTAATTTCTCTCATGGAAAGCCGTGGAACGTTTGCTGCTTGGTCAGGCAGGGCTGGCCAGTGTTTTTGCTGCAAGGATTACCAGCAAGCAATGATCCTATTGGACTCCAGTTGTAGAATGATCAAAACCAAGTTATTGTGAATGAATGTATGGTGTGGGATCTTGACTGGAAGACTGGCCCCCAGTTAGCTCACTTAGATGAATGGCAACATGGGTGCATTTCACCTACCAGGGCATACAAAATGCCTCTCTCGCCTGTGTATATAGATGTCTAGTGCAGAATTTGTAAAATTTCTTTGTACATACATAACTACCTTTGCAAGTGCATAGTTTAGTTATGCAAAAGAAGAGAAAGAATTACCATTCCTTTTTGGTTGTAGAAGAAAAGAAGGGACTTGGGACAGCTGCAGGGATGACATTCCATCATAGGATTGGGGAGAAGCATTTGGTAATATCTAACAAGGTCTGATTCATGTTATTTGTAGGGATGGAGACACTGAAAGCAGTTAAATGGACTGGATCAGCTACTACTGTTCAGCAGCCAGTTACTGGTGATAACCTGTATAGACCAAGACAATTCTTTTTTATGTTGATTGGTATCAGGTGATTTGATGAAAAACAGTAAGTTTTTGGATATATTTTTTCTAGTTTCAGAGAATTAATAACATGGTTTTATATTGTCAAGATGACAGCAAAGGGGAAGTTGACTTGTGAGTACGTAAGTCAGGTGTGGTTATCAGATGTTAACTTATATTTTGGATCCAGATGTTTTGGTCTGAGACAGGTGTTTTCCGCTTGCCGTCCAGATTTGTAACATTGGTTAATTATGTTCGGTGCTGGTTTAAGCTACACGGGCAATGTAAAAACATTTGTTCAGTTTGTAATGGTACGTTCCATTTCCTGGTGTATATTAACAAGTTGTGATATTCTGATGGACTTGGAGGCATCGCGTCGTTTTATTAATTCTGATGTGGTGATTGTTGCTGAATCCCTTGAGTATCTTGTCGAAGCTAGAGCTGACGATCGAGCATCAAATAACTTACGTCTTATGCTACTCATGCCAGCATTGTTATGCTTTTACTATTTCATTTGGTTCATGTGCTTTTGTCAGATATTTGTGTTCAGATAGACTTGTGTCCTGCTTTTCATGGGGCATATTTATTTATTTTTTCTGATGAATCGGTGATTCACACTGTTTGAAGTGTCTTGCCTACGTTGTGTCAGTCTGGCTACATTGCCGTTCTTACATTTTCATTTGTAGGAACGTATTGTGCTTTTCCTTCCTATGGTGTGACATTCAGACGTTTCCCATACGCAAAATGTTTCTTCTCCTTGCTGAATGTAATACGCAGCTGACGGACGTGTCGCAGAAAACAGTAAAACACAATGTCTGTCGCCCTTGAGTTCCATCTACTCGTTTGGCTTACATTTGGCAACCACACTGCCCCTATAGTCAGCTTTACAGGACCAAAAGGAATGCTCCTCGAGCTAGCACGTCGTATATTTCTCTCGTATTAACCGCTCTTCCAGATTGACACGTTAGAGTCCGTACAGATCAAACACGCTTTTATTAGCACGAGATTACGAGTGCACGATAGCATTACCATCAAAAGAGAGGGAAAACCGAACCATACTCAAGCAGGAATCACCTTTCTCAAGAGAGAGAAATCACGAATCACTTTCTTGCGGCCATTTTTGACTGTAGAGGGGCAATCGCTCGCTCCGTTCCAGCCGAAGCTTCAGTGACAGTGGCCGTGCACGCGACCCCAGCTCGACCGAAAGCCAGTACAGCAGCGCATAGCTATCATCTGCTCCGTACCACGACGCAGCAGCCAAGCACCGTCTTTTACGTGGGGAGAAAGCACGCGCAGATCGAGGCTTTTCTAGACGCGAGCTTGACTTTGCTTCTTTCGAGAGATTTGGCAGGCGATTCGGCCGATCTGGGGCACTACCGCCCAGCCCATGGGAGCCTCTACCTTTTGGTTGGGTTGGCGGCATGCCCCAAACTTACCTGGCAATCTGGCATCGCGATCTCGGCCACGCCCACAAGCGTACCGCACAAACGCGGTCAACTTGCAAAGCAAAGGCCAGTCCTCACTTGATTTCTTTCTCTTTCATTGGCATCTCATCTAATCTGATCTCTGGGACCAATGAACAGTGGTGGCCAATGGCTAGCGAGCGAGTGGTAGCTTTGGAATATTTGCTGCTGCTACGGATGGTGGCTTTCGATGGGGGCCGGGAGTCCGGGACGCTGGGTCTCGTCGTTCGTCGTGGCTCCTCCGTTGCTTTCAGCGCTAAAGCGAGCCGGATGGCACTGTGGATTCGGTGGCCCGCGCGCGCCTGCCGCCCAGGCCTACCACCATCACGAACACTGATCGTTCGCAACCACGCAACTTTCTCCGCACCGCCGCTGTGCTACATTTACAGAACTGCTCCCTGTTCTGTGATAAACGATCCTGTCGTGCCAATGAGGCCATGAGTCGTGTAGTACGAACAGACATTTGTTCCAATGATTCGGAGGACCTAATAATCCGGCGGGTCTTTGTACGTTCTCTTGGCTTCGACGATGGTGACAACGGAGAAACACATCCCTTGTCGTACGATGCGTTCATGGCCGGACCGACAAGGTTGTTCAGTCGAGATGGATGGGACTGGAGCCGTGCTCCGTAGGGAAGGCCGAAACCTGTGGCACTCTTTCGCTTGCAAGCCAGTAGCAGCTAGTGCTACTAGTCTACTACGCACCATGAGGTGATCGGTCGATATCCCACGCGCTTGCTCGAGATTTTCTGGACACATCGAATGGACTCGCGCTTTCTAACCGGCTCTGCAAATTGCATGCCATGGAATTACTACTTTGATCCCACTTCTTTTTTGCGAACACGAATTACTCGTACGGCACTTGCGGCTTGTGTACCGCTTATCTAACCATTAGTGTATCGATATTTTTACGGTCGCGAAGTTAATCACGGCAGTTAATTTACTACTCGAATCAAGTGAGTCGTGTGGTTTCTTGTAAGTTAAGTACTGAAATGACTTGGACTAGGAAAAAGGGATTAGATACATCTGAAGCAGTTATTGATACACGAAGCTGATTGTATGACGTCCAATTGCCACTTTTTACGTGGCAGGCTAGCTCGATCGTTTTTTTATGCGAAAAAAGTACTAAAGCAGGTATACCAGTCACTTCATAACAAACTCAAAGTTATCTTATGCATACACGCGCCAACTAAAGGTCTAACTAAAGTAACTTACGTTTAAAAAACTTATGTTACAGTAACTCGGGTACCACCCAAAACCAGTGAAGTACTGTATAAGCTTTGCCTAGCCAAGGAAAACCGGCATCAATCACCTGAGAGGACGAAATGGAGAGTGAGAGACTGAACAGACGTGCATGCCCCCACAAAAGATGAGGCGCTGCCTCTACCAGCCACACAGCCAGAAGGAGATGCGCGATGACAAAAAAAAGGATATGCGTCTACATTCTCCTCATCATATCGCTCCTTTGCCACTGCAATCAACATGCCGTGGCAGCAGCACTGGTTGTGCTCCTCACCCGCCATACAAAGCAGCAATATATTCCGTTCACGACGCGCGCACCGCACCAGCAGCCATGCCGCCCTGCTGCCTGCCTGCCTGGGCCCACGCCGACCTGTGGAGCCTAAACGACCATTATGAAACTAATGTCACGAGATATAATTTGATGGTCGTACAATAAATAGTAGATTAAACATCTACAAAGAGTAAATAAATACAAAGATATATGATGATACTTCTCTTTATTAGATATGTTCTCACAAATATAAACTCTTAATAATGTATGTAAAATAATATGGAGACTACATCTCCATCAATAGACCATCTACGTGACGGCTAGGGTTTATAATTGACCACAAGAGCTCTAAGGGGGTGGCATGCCAGCCAACTTACCCCTTAGGAGACCCGGTTTCATAATACTCCCTCTTGGGCAATTACTACAAAATGCTCATGCCTCATTAAAACTCCAAAAAACCCAATGGAAAAAATTAAAGAAATAGCGCATAACATTCTCTGTTTTATAATGCACTAGTTACCTCATTAAAAACCTTGTGGACGAGAAACTTCTATGGAAACTTATCAAAGAGAAAAAGAGTGTAACCATCTAAGTTTGATTAATCTTCATTAATTTAATAATGAATGGTATTTCTTGTAAAGTTTGTCATTATATATCATTTGGTTAATTTTTATTAATTCAGAAATTTCTCCCCTGCACGCATACAAATTGAATTTCCATTCTAGCTAAGTCTTCGAGAACTGATGTTATTAATTTACATTCTTCTTTGTAGAAAATATTTCATAGAGTAAAGTAATTATCTTAGATTGATTTTTTCTGAGTAAATCAAAATTATAAAGTTTCATAGATCGAGTATGATAATTAACTTTCTCTTTTGCATTTACTCCCCCTCAAGATGGCTCTCATTAGAATCTTCATGTCTAACTTGGATATTTCTAGAAGAAACACTATGGGTGATACTAATGGTGTGTAGAGTACGACTATCAAATAATATATATAATATTTTTGATTCCTTTCTTATAATTAATTTTGAAAAGTATGATGAATCTTTCTTGAGTTTCTAGTGTATTCTCTACTTTATTCATTCGTGAACAATGTGAGTGGTATGTCTACAGAGTAGTATATGGCATCAACGTGTAATATAATTAATCTCAGTTGTGTCATATAAGCAATTATAATTTCATGAGAACTTCAGGTAAAGTAGATGATTGTGTTATAAGGCTTATTTTCCTCACATGTGTCAGGTCTCAACTGACTTACCTGTTTATTCTTCTATAGGGGGTATTTCATTAATCCAGCCAGGCAAGTCACCTTGCCCCGCTTTCCATGGACATCTCTGTGTATGCAAGATTTTTGGGAAGCCGGAGTCCTCACCCTCTTATAAAATATAGGAATACCTTAGGACGAATAATGGTATGAGGTGCAATGCCAACTCTCTGTGGTGCATTTCTTACAATATGCGACTTTACATTACCTCTATGATTAGTAAAATAATTTGATAGTAAATTTCCTAATATTGCAAATTATTCTACTTCGAACTTCAGTGTCGCCCTGCTAGTGTGTGGGTCCTGAGTGTAGATCCATGGGACTTGCCATAAGATTTTGGCTCAGGATTTTTTGACATTTTTTCCATCAAGTGTTCTATTTCCTTCCCCTAATATCTGTGATAGATTCTCGAAGATGTAATCAGCGAACAACAAAAGTCCCTTGTCAAAAGGGTCTAATTATTCTTATTTTCATAAGTGTCAATGCAAAATTCGATTTGTATCCTTTTTCGAGTGGGATTCTATAGTGGATTGTTGTTTATTTAGAACATTGCACCTTTATAGTATGTCCAAGTCTTCAAATGATAAAACTCAAGATTGCATTCCACACACTAGATCATAAGGTATCTAGGATTGATGAGAGTTGATGTGTGCAAGACTGCATGTATTTAACATAACAACAATACATGAATCTTCATGATCAATATTTTTACAAGTCCATTCTTTATGCGAGAATACGATATTCATTCCTTAATGCGCAAATAGAGCATAATAAATCTTCTTGACTTCTCAGGAATTATTATGTTTTCTTTCATCATCCCAAGACAAGGATGTCCGGGTATGCTACACAAGTTCTATAATAAAGAATGGAATTTCAACAAATATGCAGGAAAGGAAGACATAACATAGCAAAACTTTAATAATAAAAACTAACTTATTATAAATACTGATAATATATGTCTGCATGCACACATCAAACTTAAGAATATTCGTTCTCATGGCCATTATTTGTTTTCTCAGTGAAAAAACACCATAAAAATATCTGATAAAATCTATTAAAGTACATAATCTACTTAAACTGATATGGAGAAAATGCATTGACCTCTGCTTGGATCTGAGCATCTATGGGCTCCCGTGCATGGGTAAGCGCCGCTTTATGGAGTGCGGTTGTCACCCCTTCAAGGGTGACAATGGCCATCTCAGTATCCATACGATCTACATCATCGGTGTTCATAGGGGTCACAACTTTCTCTTGATGAGTTCCTTTAAGAGCAAGTGTTTCATGCTCTATGTCCATCTCCTTAGTGATAGCAAAGTGGCCTCCATCTTCTTCTGCTCTCTATTCTTCTGGCGGGAGGGTTCAATGATGCGCTTGGGGGTGCGGCAAGTATTGGACCAATGTCCTCACATACCACAGTGAAAACGAATATACTCCTGGAGACCAAATTTCTTCTCGTCCTCCTTAGCCTTCTTTCTTCTTTTCTACTGTTGAGGGTAAGGTTATTCCTTATAAGCATTTATCTTCTTCCTTTCTTGCCTTTCTAGCATTTCTTCTTGAACGTGGCATTTTTACATTGTAACCGATGGCATAAGTTTTGTACCCAGTCATGGTGACCTGATAGGCATACAGCAAGTAGTAGATCAAGCACACACGAAAAGTAAAATAGACACGAAAATATAGAATGATACTTTTCTTTTATTTGATATATTTTCCTGAGTATAAAACCTCAACAATACGTGTAAAATAATATAGAGACTATCTCTTTAATTATCTATGTGCTCTCGCCTATGTGCTGGTTAGAATTTAGTACTTAATTGTATAAACCCTGGCAGGTGGCGCATCGGCCAGCCCAACGCTGGGAGACCCAGTTTCGTAACAGCCTCGCGCGCGCGGGGTTACCGCGATGGCCGCCTACGCACGCACGCGTCGATCGGCGTCCATCGTGCCGTGCTATGGCCCCTGCCTTATCGCGTAGTAGGAGCAGTGACACTGATGGACCGGCCGGGACACGCTGCGCGCGCGTGGTTGGGCGGGTTTGCGTTGCGAGGGGCGCGGAATCACGCAACCCCTGGGAGGATTATGCCGTCGGATGTGCCATGCGGGTGCGGCTGGCCCCGGCATGGCTCTAGCTTTGTGGTGTGGCCGTGGCCGTGTTCGTGGGTCGGGTTGCCTGTTCGAGCACACAACGGCCAGTTTTTCCGCCCTTGGGTTTTGCTTTTCCTCAGGTAGGCAGCCAGCTGGGTGGGAAGAAGAAAAGTGATGCGAAAAAAACGGATCAGAAGGAGAAATGCGTCTAGGATCCTGTACATTGGATTTGAAACGGGGTTGGTTTTTGTGGCGGTTTACCCATACCTGGAGGTCAAAACATAGGAGGATCATCATCAGCCTTAATAGCATCTCAGTGCGTGAGAATAGTTCTCGTCTATCTTTCTCGAAGAAATCGATAGGAGTTCTTCTAAATCTAATAAGTAGAAAGGAAGTAGTTTTCAATACTATTTCCGCTTATTCAAAATGTAAGTAGTTTTAGATGTTGATATGGTCTTCAAAGTAACAATTTGACCACTAATACCTTTTAAAATATATATTTTCAAATAAAAATAATTATATATTATAAAAGTACATTTCATGATGAATTTAGTAGTATCAATTTTTTGTTATAGATATTCGTAACTTTTTTAAATTGATGATCAAATCTAAAAATATTTGATTGTCTGAGATTCTAAATTAAGCTAATTACATTTTAGATCGGAAGAAGCATATTTTATTGTGAAAATTTGTGACACTCTACCTGATTATATGAATGAATTACTCCTTTCCATTTTATCCTCCAATCCAAGAACAAACAAGTGATTAGTTAGCTACATCCTCCTGGACTGTATGCATGGGCAACCTGCTGCACCATTGTGTACTCAAATCGGAACGTCTGTTTCTCGATTTTCAAATGTTCTAGATGGTGTAAGTGCAAGCCCATCAATTGTCCCCTAGTCATGTCGTAGAAAATGCAAGATTAGCCATCGGCCGAGTGCCAATGCCGGGAAGAGCCCCCGGCCGGGAGCAACGGCGGTTTTGTCCCCGCGAGACTGTGGGCGCCCGACGCGTGGCTAAGTCGCTAGTGGGAAGCGCGACGCGCAAAAAATCGCGCCCCTACCCGCGATCGCCTGCTGCACTCCCGTCCTCCCGCGACAAAGGTGCGCCGCCAGTGGGCCCCACGACAGACATATGGGTGCGCCCCCCACCCGCGATGAGCAACTATCTCGCGCCGGTGGCCCGCGACCGGCCTGCGGGTCGCGTCTCGCACCAGCGACGAGGTGTCCTCGGGGTTGGGCCGCGATGCGCCGAGCTCGCGCTTCCAGCCCGCGAGGCGACGAGCTCGCGGCCCACGCGCGCGACGGCCTGACCCCAGGCGATGAGCTCGTGGCCCACTGTGCGCGACGGCCTGATTACATATTTTAAATTTTTGCTTTTTGCTCTGTTATTTCTGCTCTGTTATGCGTCTACTCGCTCCAACAGCCCGTGCCGAATTAGACTGGATTTTGCTACGGATCGAGATTCGTTTTATTGATAAGACGTCCAGCTCCAGCCTTTCTCCTGTGAACTCTCTCTGTACAGCTCATTACACAATTTCTCGCACTTTGAACTGCATTAAATAAATTTCAGTCTTTCATAGAGTAATGCATACGGCAAAGTACAATAGTAAAAATAACTAAAGGAAGTAGAAAAGTTACGATCACCGGCCTCTTCCCCTCTTCTGCCTCGGTGGCATGTGACCTAAGGGGAAAGTGAAATGTTCGCTTGGTCTTGGATTTGTTCGAAGACTGTACTGGGGAGTTTCATAAGTTTCCTAATCCTCCTGAGTGTCCTGAGTAGGGTATGGTTGACTAGGAATTTAGCTGTTAACGATCTCCTAATGTCGAAACAATTCTTCGATCCACTCATGACTAGGAAAATGTTGACCAACCATGAGAGTGTTCTCTTCGAAACCCCATCGTGAGTTCACATCTTCTGATATCACAAGCCTCTGCACTGTCAATTCATCCATTTCTTTGGCAACCGCTCTTGCAGGTAGACCCCCATCCTCGTCGGTACCGTCTTCAGCAGAATCCAACTCATTTGGCATGGTTGGTAACAGTTCGAAGCAGTCGACACGAGCAGACCAAAAGGGACCGGCATCTTCATTACTGACAAACTGTTCTTCACGATGTGTGAGATTGACCTTTAACGCTGCATCCTCTGCCCCAACACCTCCTTCCATCGCAACAAACTTGTAACTCACCAACTCCGTTGGAACCTTCGTCGCCAGTCAACAGGCGCATGCTGTCAACGAACTGTACGTACACCATGGGTCGACCATATATATAAGCCCCAGGAGTGCTCAAAAGGCGCATGTATCCATCCCATGATATATTACCGGTCACCTTGTGTAGCTGCCATAAGGGGACTGATGAGCCATCCTCCCGACTGCTACATGTGACTGCTTCGATGACTAGTTTTTGTGAGCTATGTCCCGATCAAACTCGCGGCGTATGCACCTCCTCAGGTCCAACATATTAATATCTTCCAAACCATCTATATGTGCAACCTTGTATGCGCATTGGGACAAGTCGAGCCCGCAGGGCCCGTCACGTATTATATTCGGCCCGTGAGAACACTAACAGTTCATCATTGTACCTACGTATATACCAAACCAAAATTTGAATAACATGTAAACAATATTTTTTTCTCAATTTAACTCTAGCCAAATAGTGCATATTTAATATTAGTTTCTCACGTCTTCTCATTTTACCAGCATAAACTAATTTAAATAACTGTAACCTCCTCAACTGTGGCTAACAATTTTTTACTTCACGTACTCATTTTTTGTCACAATTAGTCTGTACATTATGCTAGTTTGTTGAGACAACTGCATTTTATGCATACATGAAGTAAGACTCAACTTAATTATAACTAAAGTCTTAGCTTAACATTGTCATTTATCTAATTTCGGACTAACTAAAAAATATGATAACATCTTGCATGTAAAGAAAATTTACCTTCGTGTGTATGTGTCGACTTGATCTTCAATTTCTTCAACTACTCGGATGGCTTATTTGCTCTTCTTAGCTTCAAAATCTATTGCAAAACTCCATCTCATACTATGTCTAAGTGCAGGGAGATGAGTTTTAGTGTACATTAAATAGCACGCTAAATTTATAAATTCTCGAGACAACTGTATTTTATGCATGCATGAAATAAGAGTCAGCTTAATTATAACTAAAGTCTTAGCTTAACATTGTCATTTATCTAATTTCTAACTAACTAAAAAATATGATAACATCTTGCATGTCAAAGAAATTTACCTTTGTGTGTAGGTTTTGAGTTGATCTTCAATTTTTTCTACTACTCAGACGGCTGATTTAGCTCTTTTTAGCTTCAAAATCCGTGGTTCATACTCTCATGATTATTTAGATTAGAAGGCAGAGAGTTCGCAGAGGTAAGGAGTGAGAGCAGAGCACTAAGCTACATAGAAGAAAAATGGAGAAGACCAACGCGCGAGCGCAATATAAAGAGGATAGAAGGGAGTCTGCCTGCGGTGAGAAAAGGGAAGAGAATCTGGACGCGTGAGAAAAGGAGAAAGCAAAAGAAAAAATGACTGTACGAAATGAAATTGCTGTCCCGTCCGGTCGACCACGGGCACGAGCGGCCGACGCGGCCGACAGTGTGGCACGGTTCCTGAGGCGGGAGCGTGCGTTTGCTCGCGGGCCGAACGCGCGAGGCCGCCTGGTCGCGGGCCACGAGCGCGAGCTCGGCCTCGCAGGTGCCGGGCGCGATCCAGCGACCCTTGCGGGCGCCGAGCGAGATCCAGCGACGCTCGCGCGTGTGGGCCGCGGCAACGCCAGCGTCGCAGGCCGACACGAAGAAAAATTCGGTCACGGGCAGGGGGTGCGCGATTTTTGCGCGTCGCGTTTCCCGCCGGTGATTTAGCCACGCGTCGGCTGTCCAGCGCATCGCGGGGACAGATCCGCCGTTGCTCCCGGCTGGGGGCTACTCCCGACATTGGCACTCGGCCGGGGGGCTACTCTTGCCTTTTCCCTAGTAATGTCGACGTTTTGCTTCCCTTGTCATGTCACCAGTCCTGAATATCTGGTCATCCAATTAAGCACGGAAGCAGCACGAGTTTATGTACGTGTTCCATCATTCCATGATGCTATTTTCTGCCACGCCTGTTTGCAAAGGCACATTGAAAAACTAAGTGTGACGCGGTCTCCGCTTGGGTGGCGCATAAACTAGGGGCATATGGAGGAGTTCTTTGCAACTTGTCCGCCGTGAGAATCTCATTGTTGCATATAGACAAGCAACTAAGCAAGCTTACCTACCCGAGATCATCATGAGATACGTGTAGACAAGCAGCTAGGCAAGCATGCAATCCAAAATGACGTCCTATAATGACGACACGATGCCCATAAGAAAGACTACCATTAGGCATATGTGTTTTTTCTAAAGAAATAAGATACTTTCTCTGTCTAAAAATGTAAGACGTATTTTGATTCGTTAAGACAAGTCTTTGACCAATAATTACTCTATTAATATGTAGTTTATGTGATATGAAATTATAATTATAAAAAAATACTTTTGAAGAGGAATCTAATGATATCAGTTTGATGTCCATATGAATAGACTAATTGTTGATCAAAACTTTATCTTAACCAATTGAAAATACGCATTACATTCTTGGACGGAGGGAGTACTTGCGTATTTATCTAAACTAGAAGAGTACGAGATATTTTATGGTTCATCTCATTTTGATGAACCCAACGAGGTTATCAAACTTTTATGGCCTGACAAACCTTTTTGCTATTTAGTTTGTGTTCTTTTAAGTCATTGTAATAAATTTTTAGGTATGTGCATCGTATGATTCAAAGATTAGAAGAGTTCTCTTTCATTATCTAAGGAACATGGTGGCTCCTAAGTAATCCATTACATCCTAATCTGTCCCTGTCATTTATAGCTAGAATGATGTGATTTTTGACGACAGTCCCTCTACTTGAATAAAAACCTCAGGGTTACTAGCACAAACTTCTCATGAGGGTAGTGACAAAAGGATTGCGCACCTTAAGAAATAGATATGTCTCAACAGTTATCAGGTCTACAACAGTGCAACATAGACTCAGAATAGGCCACCATAATTATCTCCATTAAATGGCGTCCGCCCGAATCTCAACCTCAAGACATCTCTTCTCTAAGAACATACTCCCTCTCATTCATAATATAAAATAGTTTTAGAATTCTAGGATTTTATCAAAATATAAGTAGTTCTAAGATTTCAATGCACATTTATATCAATTTTTTTCTAGTCTACTCCTCTTTAATATAATGTTTAATGAGCTTTTTTTCTCATATTTGCATATCCTAGATTATTTATTGCAAGAGGAACAAAGGTAATAGTGTCATTTGATACATTAACTAGCTCTTTAATTCTTGTGTCCAAACCTCAAACTACTTATATTATGAATTAGAGGGAGCACCTAGTTTCACTAAAAGACTCACAAGGTTAAGGAAAGATTAAAAAAATGCACTTCAACAGAAACAAGTAGAAGGGGAGTACACAAACCTAGTATCCGAACTAAAAAAAGGAAGCCAAATCCAAGGATCGCTCCAACAGCAACAATCCAACAATCTGATGGTGAGCAAGTCATGATGCATCATCCGCTTATCCCCACCCAATCTGCACTAATTAATCTGCCTGTTATTCCCCCATTTGCCCGGATAGCCACTCCCCCGGTGTGGCCCGCCCACCGGGCGCGCGGAGGTACGACCAAGTCACCAAAGGACTGCATCAAAAAAAAAGTCACCAAAGGACGACGACTCCCTCCTCCCCTCTCCCCCCGTATAGCCCAATATCCGTCCGTCCACATGCGCGCAGCCCGAATCACATCGCACTTGCACTTCCCAGCAGCACCACTCCACCACCGCACGGCACCTATCCCCTTCACCGCAACTGAAGCCTGACGCACACGCGCGCGCCACGAATCCGACGCGATCGATCGATCGATCACTCAAGGACGCATGGTGCGCCCACGACATTGACACCGTAGCCAATTATTCCCTGTGGACCGACGTGTCAGCGACGCGACGTGACGCAGATACCTTTTCTCGTTTGTTTCGATCTAACACGGAAGCCGGAAGGACTGGGCGAGGCCAGCTTCCGTAGCAAAGGACGGACGTACGTATACGGTATACCGGCACGATCGAGTGCACGACGCACTGGCGCGCGGCTCCAACCAAAGCTATCTCTCCTCCCCCCACACACGCACGCGTGCAAAGTCCTATAAAAACCACCGCAAGTTCCACGAACCACCTCGCACCACACCTCGCTTATTTGGCTCGAGCTACAACCAGTAACTTCGTTACACCGGGCGCTCGCACGGCAGCAGCAACGGCGGCTCGGTTGCAGTTGGACCGCCGGCGAGGGAGAGCCATGCAGGGGGAGGAGAGGAAGGGGAAGGTGAAGAAGGGCTGGCTGGCGGTGCGGGTCGGGACGATGGAGGGCGACGAGGGCGGGTTCCGGCGGTTTGTGATCCCCATCGCGTACCTCTACCATCCGCTGTTCCGGCGGCTTCTCGAGGCGGCGGGGGACGCGTACGGCTACGACTCGGCGGGGCCGCTGCAGCTGCCGTGCTCCGTCGAAGAGTTCCTCCGGCTCCGCTCCCTGGTCGAGCGGGAGACGGCGTCGCAGGCGGCGGCCTCGTCGTCGCACCGCGTGCACGCCGGGCACCACCAGCAGCACCACCACTACTCCTTCTCCCCGTGCACCCGCGCTAAAGTCAGCTCATGATCTCATATCGAGCCCGGCTTTCGTGCGTGCCTGCGTGCATGGCGGCCCGGCCGTGAGAGTCCGTCGATCTGCCGGAGACGACACACATGCACACGCGCGCGTGTGTACAGATCGAGAGGGAGAGATGAGAGGAGAGGCACTAGCTAGGTGATTAATCTGGGATATTGCTTTTGGTTTGGTCGGTTTCGGTTTTGGCCTTCTCTTCTTGATTTTGCAGATGCATGCATGTATGTGTATACTAGATTAACAGAGCGATGTTTAATTAACAGTTGAATTCACAGTCCACACAGCTCTTCACGGGATTACATATACATAACTTGATCCGCTCCTCCTAGTTTTGCAAACTTTGAGACCAATTTAATCAAGATCGAGTTCCAAATGGAATTGATCGAGGGTGCCGATGCAGAACAGGTGATCAAGCAAGGGCCAGGTCGCTGCCTTACGGGAGGGAGGGATAAGGCATCAAGTTGGATAGGATCATAGGAATACAGATTTCCTGTCCCTTTAATTTCCCCTTTTGTTCAAGTGCATCAAGTGCACCAACAGTGTGTCCTATATTCCATTATGGGGCCATGAACCTTCACTGATATGTGATCTCGTGTGCGGGGTTAACTAGTCCTTGTGGAACTTTTGGTGTCTCATTTCTTTCTTCTGGTAGATTCATGTCGTGTTGTTCAGGCTGGGTTCAGCATTGAGTTTCAGGGGAGGTGATGAGGAAACAGCGCTGATCTGAATCCTGATCCTCTGCACATCTTTCATGTATTTAACTTTCTTTCTTTCTTTGATTAGTATATGTAAATTCACGTTCAAACCTACTACCTAAAGTTTAACGTGATACTATACGCAAAACTAGGCCAAACTTGCTATACACGCACACCACACCATGCACCCCCATCATATTAAACGAATACGTGCAGTTTCCGTAGTACTAGACTTTTCATCAGTTTTCCCGAGTCTACTTTAACTTTGTGCGCACAAGGATATAGTATTACTACTAACATACATATACTAGTATCTAATGAAGTCCTTACAACTGAACGGTACAAGTCAGGATACACTTCGGTACTACTAGTACTATTGAATAGTTAGTATTGACTACATGCAGTCGTACACTCGTACGTACACTTTGTAGGACTCAGTGTTGTTTGAGCTGTAAAGTCCGAAAACGATTATGGACTTAACTCTTTTGTGTGATCTGGCGTTACTATGCGAGTTGATTTTACACAATTACATAGAGTGCAATTTTCTGGTGAATAAAAAAAGAACTAGGTTTATATTAAGCCAAGGAATAAGCTTCCATTAATTCCATAGCCCTAGGGAGAAAAATCGTCTGGAAGGCAGACGCAAGACAAGTTGATGGCTGAATTCCCTATAAATAGTCTCTGCTCCAGTGACTCGAGTACATCACATTTCAATCGTATGTCGGTACATATATAACCTTCTAACTACTAGTACAGTGATGTCACGTCCACGAAGTTGTCAGCTAGTGGTACAGCAGGTTGAACACACTGTACGTAATTAATTATTCGTTAAGTGATCATCGCATTGTCAACTAGTACAAAAGCCGTACCATCTACCCCACAAAGTTGCGCAGAAGCACAACATTCCACTGTCAATTTTTGTATAGCTGAGCTGCTTTCCGGAGTGAACAAACGATCGGATCACAACCACTACCAGCAACAAAGCCACCCGAAGTGCAGAGCTCGTTCAGTGAACACCCGGTCAGCAATCTCTTGACGAGAGCTCGCCCTTGCGTTCCGGGTCGCTTTGCCTCCTTTACGCTTAAACCCGAGCTCTTTTGCTCGCCCTTTAACCAAGAGATAATGAAACGCAGTTGGTGCCACTGGCCGGGCTCCGGTCCAGGACCAGCAGATAACGATGTTTCTCTCGTGTGGAGCACGACGGGTAAAGCGATGGACAGAGGTGACGACACGGCCGCGCTGCTATGCTTGTTTATTAGTCGGGGCTGCGGCCGGTGGAAACCGGAATTTCCTGGCCTCCCCCGCGTAACGAGATGCCATTGGACGGCTCGTCGTAATCTCAGCGACGGAGGCGCATTTGTTAGCATCGAATGTGAATTTTAATGAAGAGTGGTCCTCCTCCGTCCAGATATATAGAACATATTTTAATTATTTAAATTTAAATTTATATTATAGATATTTTCTACGATATCAATTTTGTGTCAAATGACTTATATATTCTACGTATCGTTGAATCAATTATTGATTAAATTAGACAATCTAAATATGTCTTATATAATTTAGTAGTGTTATCGGTGAAATTTTGGATTGATTGCACCGACGATTAGGCCCGTCTGTCAGTGAAATTTCGTAATCGTAGGCTAAATGTAAGATGGGGACGTAGGAGTTCTCCAGTGCTGCTCTCACTATGCTAGCTGGCTAGCTAGATACCAAAAACAAAATGGAAAATTGAGGCCGACCGCTACGGGACGCAATGTGTTTGGCGTGGCCTGTTCGATGCACAGGGATCCCTTTGAAATTCGAGGCCACGTGAACGAGTTTTCTGCCCTTTTGTATGACGAAAAGATTGATCGGAGAACAGGGCGCGAATTGACGGTACATGCCATCTATGGAGCAACTAGCCAAATATTTATGTATTGTTATAGATAAATAATTAAATTATTAAACATATTAAATTATTGTTGTCATTCTTCATGCTACTTTCTCAACTTTGTCTAACTCATAGTTAAGCTTTGACTAAGGTAAATTTGGAGTTGTTTTATGGGAATAGCATCTTGGGTGAAATTAAATTTTTGAATTTGAAACCGATAGATGCCTGGATGAGGAGGATATCTATTGAGATTCCGACACATACATATAGGTTTTACCAAAATTTTAAAATAGTTTTACGTTAAAAAGAGAGAAAAAAAATGTACAAACTACCACCACTGATTGATATTTTATAGGAGTAAAGATAGATTGGTACAGGACGAGACTGTAGGGGTCAAGTTCAGGACACGTACGGTGCTAGTCATGTCAAGACCGCAGAAGTGTGTGCATTCGAGTTGTGTAATAGGCAATCAACAGGACAGGAGCCGGAATAGTGAACATTTGCACGTGTCTTCCTGGGGTTGCAAACTTGCGTTGGAAGATGACAAATTGCTTACAAAGAGTTATACAGCTGGTTAACTCTAATGACATGGAGCGTACCGTGTCATCCCTAGTATCGGAACCTGGTGAATGGGAACAAAAACACTTATGGTACCACCACTAATTCACAGACCCATTGTACTAGCCATGATACATGGTTTGTGGTTTAGAGATCACATTTTCAACTAAAATCTTAATCTGCCTAGCCGTTACACATTAACAACATAATTGCTAATATATAATTACCTGATTTTTTTAAATTTTCAGTCAACCATCTCAAACTTTAGATTTACTTTAAGATTAGAAAAGACTTAAAGATGATAAAAATCGACTAGAACATAGAAAATTTTAGTTACCTACCCAATAGACGCTCTCCATTAACATTCTCGTGGATTCACCTTTGTTCGTAGCAAGTAGCATGTGTAAATGAAATGAATTCCTCATAACAAGTAAATAATGCTGATATTGCCTGTAATACCCTAGTAGAGATGCAGGCTGGCAGCGACCACCGCTGCCAGCCTCCGAAGACCAACCGCCACCTCGACCCCCTCGCCGCCGTCGGCCGACGGCGACGGGGCCTTCCGCAGCAGCCCAGCAATCCCTCTCTTTCCTCCCGCTCAATCCAAGATCTTCTCTATTCTCATCGCGCCGCCAAGCTCCTTCCGCGATTCCCCTCGCTGCAACACACCGGTGACGCCCCTCCACGCATCCCCGCCTCGCGTATGTGCTTGTTGGGGTGGCTTCGCTCGCCGGCGGCGCGCGGATCTGCGGCTCGGCGTGCCGGTTCCGGCTCGCGTGGCTGCTCGGTGCGCGTCGGTCCCCTTGCTGGAGTCCGCCGGTGAAGCCCCTCACATACCTTGCTCTGGAACTCGACGGCGCGCAGATCTGCGGCTCGGGAGCGGCTCTGCCAGGGCGCTCGGGGTCGTGGTGCCCCCGTTGCGGCGCTCCCCTTTGTTTGATGGTTCTGCTCGCGGTGGGGCCGTGGGCATTCTGGCGTTCGTCGATTCTAGATCTGCAATTCCTGAGCGCTGAGCTACCTCTTCCAGCGAGGTTTGCTGCGCGCCTATCCTTCACACCATGCCCTCCAACGGCCGCGGGCATTCTCCGCCGTGCATGTCGGAAACCGTGGTTTTGCAGATGGCGACCATGGTGGCGGCACCGTCACGCTTTGGACGGTCGCGGTGGCTGGGCGTGGAGGCCCTTCTGTCTCCCGATGTTCGTGCTGGAGCTCCGGGATCTATGACATCGCTGGTGGTGCCATGGAGACGGCATCCTCCTGTTTAGTGATGGCTGCCTTGGAGGGATGGCTTCATGGCATCTGTGGTTCCCTCCCTTCTGTGCCCTGCCCTCCGACGGCGGCGGGCGATGCTTCGTCATGTCTGTCTGTTCCCATGGTTTTGCAGATGGCAGCCATGGGGCGGCGCTGCCCTTTTCGTGTGGTTGCCGTGGTTTAGCATGGAGGCTCCCCTGTACAACTTGATCTCTGCCTGACAGAGCTATCGAGATCCACGGCATTGCAGGTAGCGGCCATCCTCCTACCTCGGGAGGGTCCGTGACAGGGAATGGTGACCACTTTGTTCCTTATGGCTTGTTTGGTTATGGCTTTGTTGGGCTGTGGTCGCTGTAAACAACTGAATTTGCACTGCGAAGCCCACAGCTATCGTTGGCAAAAGCTGCTAAAAAGCTGGCCGTTTGATTGGGCTGCAGCTTTTTCTAGTGAAAAGCTACTGAAAAGCCCAACCAAACACCCCCTTAGTATGGTTTCCTGCTCTCTTTTTCTCTATGTTCCGAGTCCAATCGCTCATTTGATGGGGTATGTTTGGTTCTTGCCCATGTCTGCCCAGGTTTGCCAAAGGATTCCTCTACCCATGATTGACCAAAATTTTGGCGACAATTTATGAAGAGAGTAGCAAAGGATCATTGGCGTGACCAATTTTTTGGTATGGTGAGTTGGGGGCATAAACCGAACACAAGCTCAGACTGTCTATGCCACCAATCTTCTCCTTAGCTCCCTCTTTGCTGTCTCTTGTTGCCTCCATTTAGTTGGAGCATCGTCCATATCTTTTACGCTCCCCATCCTTGTGGATTTTAGTCCTCTCTTTGGGCGGAGATGCAGTGGTTATGAGCCGAAACCTTCTAATATACCTTGAGTCTCCCCATCTTTTGAGGATTCTTCCATTCTTTGGTGGTGATTGCTCGAGGGCACAAGGTTGGAAATGGTGCGGCGGCTTCTCGATGGTCGTAGTATTTTTTTTTGACTGAGAAGTGTTTGCATCCATTCCAAAACAGACCATCCATACAGTTCCAAAAAATAGAACGAGACAAATTTATTGATGCAAAAAGAGTAACAAAGATGAACACCACATTAGCACCATATTAAGAAGGGCAGTTACAATAATCAAACACAAACGCACAAAACATGAAATGTTTGCTCCAAAAAGTGGTTTTGTGGCTTGGGGTTGATGTGGTTGATAACTTCGAGACGTGGACATCGCTAGGAGTATTTATATCCTTGGCCGTCTCTTTGGACTCCTCATCATTCTTTGACAGCTTTTTCTCCTAACGACAACGTTATTAGACTACTCATAGTGGGAGTAACATAGGTAGTAACATCACACACCCCAAGACATTTTGGTAACATGGCATGACAATAAATGAAGAAAGAGAGTGAGGTGGTAACTAGCTATGTTACCATAACATCACATACCCCAAGACAAGATGAGTCTACAACACAATAAATAACACAATGCATGACACCACATATAAGTTACTACCCACTATGGAGATAGTAACTTAGACTAATAACATATGCATGTTACTACTCTAAGTTACTCTCCACTATGACTAGTCAGAAGAGCCCCAATCCTCCTTGAACTTCGATTTATTCGGTTGTTAGGCTGTGTACTTTTTGTGTTGTGTGTATATGTTTGGTTTTTTCTGTGTTTTTATGTGTACTTGCCTTGGCAAATTTGTATTGTCTCTCTGACTCTTTCGAGTATTCCCCCGTGATTTCCTAAAGAAAAAGAAAAAAGCCTTGTAGAGTTAGGAAGTGGCAGAAAGAAAAGAGAAGTACTGATCACCTTCTTGAGAGATCGCAAGCATTGCCAGATTTGGATAATGACCACGTGTGGCAGCATCTTAAGGCGATAATCAAAGGCACTCTCTAAAGCGTGCTTATCACTCTTTACACGGAGCAAGTGGTGATAGCCGTAGCAGCATTATTCTGCAGAAACCCCGCACCATTGGATATTCTTTGCGTGTCTCGGATTTTTATTCCGATTTATCGATCGTGTTCTCAGGAGCAATTTTCAGCACAGGATCCTTCCGGTTTGAAGGGCGTTTCCAGAGCCCGGAGTGAATAGCCACTTGTTGCAACCTGAGATGCTCGTAAAATGCGAAATGTTTTTGAGAGGGCATCTGAACAGAAAGAGCAATGGCATTTCACTTCTCCCTGGTATTAGCGTGATGTGGTCCTACACTCCTATTCCTATGGATTGGTTGGTAGCAATGTGCATTGTATCGTGCGCTTTTGGCCATGGAAATAGCCTTGGAAATGTGCAGGTCACAATGTGACGCACCGGCCACTAGCCATGTAGTGATTACATGACAGTTGCATACTTGCATGATGAAAATGTGCTCAGCTGAAAGCCTGATATTTGCATGGTAAAAATTAAACCAGCCGAGCTGGCAGGGGCGATGAAGAATTTGGTCCCGAAGGTATGGTCAAACCGTCAAAGAGAAAGACGAAAAGGAGAGCAAGAAAGCAAACAACACATGACTCGAATTGCTTTGTAGTGCAATCGGCTGAGCCCACTGAGGAATTTCTTTTCTGAAGCCGACCAAGAATGCCTCAAGAAAAGGAGCTTGACCACATGCTTGGCTGCACTAGAAAGATGTGATCTTCTTGGGAGGATAAACTGCACTTCTCCGATAGTCCAATGCATGTATGGACGTACATCTTTGCATTTCACAGCAGACTCATCGTTCGGTGGTCAGTGCAAGGCTGTAGAGATCTTCGGAGATGTTGCTCAGGCGCAGCAGCTGGAGTAATGATGAGGAGCTTCAAAAACATCGACGTTATGATACTGTCCAGTTGCCTGCCCAAATGAGGCTACTACCGGTTTACAGTTACTACGGAATAAAACCAAGAAATTTCTTAACATGGTGATTCACATATGGAAGTGGAAAAGTAGATAAAAAATGAAACTGGACAAGATTTGTTGCGGTTTGTCCATCAGAGGTTCCTCTGAAATGCTTCCAGCAGGGCCATTTCCCCGAGAAACTTTCGAGAGTGTGAAGGACCCTCCTTGCACCGATGAGCTTGGTGCGGGAATGACACCACCTGCTTCTCCCGGTGCCGCTGCGGATAACGAAGGAAGAAACGTCGAATCATGGTTCACTGTGGTAGGGGGTTCTGAGAGTGGAGGAAATTGATGCGGTTCTGTGTGCAACAAACAATCAGAAGCATGAGATATATCAAAAACAAAATTGTCTATGCTGATCAAATGAGCTGAATTAGAGGGCAAGTATAATCATCAACAAAACAAGGTGCACTGTTCCCAGAGTTTCAATTTAAAGAGATTGCCAGGGGTATATTCAGTAATCTGAACTTTTCTCAGGGTTAAAGCTTTACTATATTCATTCAGAGAGTATGATGCCGGTTACTTCAACAATGCATCTGAGAGTAATCAGGGGGACTGCAACAGAAATTGTAATGTAGTGCAGGAACACTTGCCCCTTCGTATGTATAATAGATGGATTCTGATTATACAGTTTGTACATTGCCTTTATAGGGCAGTGGCAGATGGATGGAGTGTTCAGATGCAGCCGTTGGTGATCAAAGTCATCATAGATGGATTAGAGAGATACAATCGTCTATGATGAGTTATCACATATATGTCGTCTTTGGTGAACCGTCTATGATGACCCTTATCACAGACAGTTCGAATCTAAGAACCCATCTGTAATAATCTGATTCATCATTAACACAAGCTGACATGATGGTTTTTACCTGACTTAATGACCCTCTCTGTAGCAATGTAGGCCTCCGTCTCTTCCTCCCCTCAACACAGCACCATCGAATCCGGTGCGTCTACTAGCACCGCTTTGTTTCGAGTTGGGCTGACAAGAAGCTCAGCTATAGCACAGCACACCCAATTAAGTAGGCCCAGGCATGTTCCCATCCTGGAAAGTTAGGCCTGGTAGGTGCCAACAAGTAGGCCATCTATCCTTACAGAACGCATTCTGGAAGCCCAAATTCATTTCTCCCGCGGATTCACAGGCTATAACGACTTGGCACATGGGCTGTGCTGCGTGACGCGCACTCTGCTTATGGGCTTCTTCCATACGTTAGCAAAATTACCAGTCGACCATCGCTGATGTCACATTAATTAGCACGTGCATCTCGATCGAATTGTCTCTTCGGATTACTCTTGAACGATAACTGACTCATAAATGCTTGGCTAACCTAGAAAACGTTTACCAATAACATCTTTCTAAATACTTTATTTGATTATATTAAAGTGGTACCGTTAAGTTTGCCTAACAAATATTTTGTTACCATGTACTTTCGTACCATTTGATAATTGCATTAGTATAAAACGAAGGGTTAAAAGTTAACTTTAAAGATCGTAGAACTAAATATTTAAAAATAGTATTGGTTTTTCTCCTCGGAGCCGAACCTGTAATGAGAGTGGGCGTTGCACGGTATGGTGGCAGTCGTAGCTCCAGATGTTTGACCAGTAGGCTAGGTTTCGGGGTGAACGCATGCAGACCGGGAGCATGGCACCGTCTGCGCCCTACGGCTCGATCATCAGGGGTACATACCGTGAGAGGCCGGGGCGCGGCGGGTGCCAGATGGGTGCCCCAGCTGCTACGGCACCTGCCGCGACAAGACCAGACAGTGAGGCAGCGCCAGGGATACGAGGACGCGATTGCAGCCGTGCCGATGACACCAACGAGCTGCGCAGGAGTACGTAGTTGACTTGGTTTCCACCTCAGTCTCGCGCCCCGTACGTCGAAGAGATGCTCCACAGGATTGGGTCCTCGATAGATGCATGACATGGACTTGTACGTACGGCTCGTCCATGTCCAATCTCTATGCATTCGATGGTTATGTAGTAAAGTAAACTGAACGAACACGTGCGTGGGTAAAAATTACTTTCAGGTCGATCCTTAGTTTGAGCCTCATTTTTACGTCTGGATGAAAGGTGCCTAACTAATCAGCAAACAATCATTCAGTCTGGAGAGTTCTGCGATGGTGGAAAAGCTGTAAAAATTCCCGATGGTGTCCGCTCTTCAGTAATGGAAAATGGTGAACCGCCAGATCGAAAAGGTGCATGAAAGGCCATCGGCCCCGATGCAGTTAGGATTTGTTTCTGTATGCAGCACAGTGTTACAATCTTTTTATTTAGAGTACAGTTACAGGTTTGGACAGTCCGCCGGGCTGGGGGACAAGGTATGGGCGGCACGGATGCATGGAAAACGAGCGCGTGCGTCCCATCGGAGCGGCACGGCAGCATCCCCGTCAAATCACGCCGACTGGTCTGCGTGCAATGGGGGAAGAGCCACTGTGCCTGATGCTACGTTATTTCGATCGATGTGCGTTGCTCTTGAGTACTCCATACAGTATCCACCATCCTCTCACTACAATTGTGTATACTACATAGCACCGTACTGTAGTACGTAGTGTTGTACTGGAACTTGATTAGAAAAGTCTATACTTCTTGCTGGTTCCATTCTTCCTAGCCAGAAATTCGGGTGGGTAGATATGCATGCACCTTAGAAGTACATATGAAGCGTGCACCTTTCGTT
The DNA here is from genome assembly GCA_019208055.1 of Stipa capillata. Classification (NCBI taxonomy): domain Eukaryota; kingdom Viridiplantae; phylum Streptophyta; class Magnoliopsida; order Poales; family Poaceae; genus Stipa; species Stipa capillata. The sequence continues at coordinate 662,125 of JAGXJF010004901.1, read as the reverse complement.
TTCATGTAAGTACAACATCCGAGTATATATATTTTTTGCATATAGTAGCACTAATACAAAGAGAATGTAAGCGGGGAAAATGCGTATACTGGTACCGCAAGTGCAGTAAAATTAAACGACTTATCCCATGACCGGTATGTAGCTGCTATGAATTACAGTAGCTAGGTACTATTACATTCAGTGACACGACGAGTATAAACACGTAACTCAAAAATGCCCTATATTTACGGGCAGAAGGAAGCCTATATGCTGCTCTTGAAATCAGTGATACTACAATGCACGGCATACGTACGCGCGCGCACACAGCTCGGCCAGGAAAAACAGGGAGCAAGCTAGCTGCAGCTAGCTACTACAGTCCAGTGCATTATAGCACTGTAGGCATCTCACTGCCTCTTGTACAAGAATGCAGTGAGGCGACACTAGAGATACAGATACAGTCTTGAGCCTTGACCTCTTTGACTACCTTCTTACAAATCATTTATCTACAAATTGCGATCGAGTGAGGCAACTAAATAAGCCCGCGGTCAAATCTGTGAACACGCACGCTAATTACATGTCATTCCGTATCTTAGGCCACTGGTGCTTATACGGTATACATAGAGACATACCATTAATTTCGTATCTTAGGTCGACACTGGCGCAATACAGAGAGATGTATATATCGTACCATTTCGTATTTTCTGGATGGACCGGTTCTTTCAGCTCTTGGTCAAGCTAGCCGTCACACCAAGGTAAAACGTACAAGCAACGTACTCCCCAGAGATATTGCAAGATACAGTGGGTAACGCGCGGCAGGAGGAGATGGCGATACTATTGAAGTGCATGGAGAAGAAAAAAGCCTGCCTATGTGCAGTAGCAAGTTCTTTTTCTACTCGTACTTTTTCTTTGCAGCTTATAATTAAAGGACCGACGACGTCATCAGATTAGCAAATTCGTAATTTATCTCGTCTATCCCAGCCGAGACGTATATGTCCATGCCATGCGTATTTGCTACTACTATGTTGCTCACCCGATGAACTGGATCATGAAGATCGAAGAGTTAAGAGTAACTGTCTAACTGAGTACGTGTAGGTGTTTCCCGGTACGGGTACTGCATGCATGAGTAGTGTGCACGTACAGGGGCCATGATGTGCTCCATCACAGCCACAGATGGCCCAGTGCCAGTTTCCCATTAATGATACAGAAGAGATACCATGCTCTCTCGAGAGCCTCTCTCTTCTCTTCGTTCAACAAACACGTACTGTAACCTAAGAAACGACAAACACACGCAATGACACTTATTTATCGATTGTTAATGAACAATGTACCTGGCTAGCTATTCCCCTCTCCTTCTATGGCATCTCGCCTACCTAACAGAGGCAGCTAGAGGCCGACATGCGCGCGTGAATACATGCACGTACTCTTGCACAGCACAGAGAAGGCGAGCGTGAATGCGAGATAGCTAGCCAGGCTACGTACCCGTGCTGTGAGTGTGAGCTAAGCTAAGCCAGTTAGAGCATTTAAGGAGGGCAGCAGGTCCATGTCTGGGCCTCCCCACCTCTTCTCTCTCCTGTCACACTCAAGAAGGACCTGTCCTGGATGATCAGTAGTGCACTGTTGCTGGAAAAGACATGGGAAATGAAATTTGTCACCGCATGCATGATACCGATGCCCCCTTTCACCCGGAGGGCGGGCATCCCCGCGCAATTATGCGCACATCATTCCAACCGAGCCGCCCAAATGATTGCCTAATCATGCATAATGTAAACTGCTCCTCTACCTAGTCCCCTCGTCTGCATCTCACTTCGTCGCCAACCAAATCAAGGAAAGAATGTTAGCGCATAGCAGTTGAAACCTAATTAATTAACAACCTCCAAATCACAATGTATAGTACCAACGTGCTGCATATGATGATCTCCAGGCACCAAGTAGTACTCCCACGTACTTAATTACCTCCAGCTGACCAGCAGTGGATGACCGAGGAGCTGCAAAAAGAAATGGGCGTCTACAACAACTAATCCTTCACAGTGCAAGAGTGCAAAACAGTCGCTGAATGCTTGAGCTAGCCAACAGTGTGTATGCCTGTCATACTCCCGAGTTAGCTCACCGAGTTGCTGCGTCGTCGGCAGTGGACAGTGGACGCTTGACGACGAAGCCGATCGAGATCGACAGAATGGACGACAATGCCGCACGGTTAAAGGGATTGAAGCCTGGTCCGAGCTCCCCGGCCGGGCGATCGTCGACGCCTCCAAGTGAAGGGAGAGTTGACGAGATCGATATCGACCGGGGGCCTCGAGCCAGACAACAAACCCCTTAACCTGATCCAAGCATGTATGCGCGCGCGAGCTTACGCACGCACCATACGCCACACGATTCGACAAACTAGCCAGCTATTATATACTAGACGCCATGGATGCATGCATCGGTTTGCGAGGAATGAAGCCTGGTCCGACGCCTCCACCCGCCGGCGACCGGCCGGCGAGGACGTGGATGCCTCGAGCCAGCCAACATTCCCCACAAACCACCGTGGCCGCAACAGACTACGGAATACAGGAGCTAGCTTGCAGAGAGACTATAGAAGAGAGCAGCAGGACATTCTGGAAATGGACGTGCAAGAGGTTGGAGGAAGCTAAAACGGTATGTCTGAGGGTTTTGAAGAGGAGAGGACAGAGAAGGGGTGGGGATGGCGATCGAGGAGGACAGGGGGCAGTGATGGCAATTTATGGAGAGAAGCCCCGTTTGGCACAGGGGGTGCCCTAATGCCATATAACTGCGCCACGTCCTCGACCTTGCTTCCATTGCACTGCTCTGAGCATGTCTCACTTTCGTGGCTCGGAGCGAGGGAAGGGTGGAGTAACAAGTGACTCCAGTGCTTTGAATTCTCACAAAATGCCTCGTAAAGTGCAGCCCCACTTCTCTCTTCCTCTCTTCAGGTTGAAAGGTGTGGAACGTCTTGAGAAGCTTGTGGAGAGCAAAATCTTTTCCCTCGCCTTTTTTTTTCCGATTAAGGCAGGCACCACACATACCGATACAACCGCGCGTCATAATTACATGCTAAAAGTTGACCACGAATCTCATTAATTCTTACCATCCACCTATGTTTAAATGTAAATATTAGGATTTGAATCCTCCTAGATAGAGTCGTACCCTCACAACTCTACCATTCCACCAAGAAGTGGTTCTCATCTTTTTCCTCGTATTAATTGTAGCTTCAAGATATATGTGGATCTTCATGTTTTCCAACAAGTGCTACTGATGGTTATAAGTTGGTCTGTCACATGATTTACATGTATAGCACTAGGTCTAATATTGTTTTAGAATGTACGGTCAATATTTTTACTCTCTTTATTTCACTATATTTGTCCTCATTCTCGGGATACTTTCCAAAATATCTATCCGGATATCAAATGTTGTTTCCATTCCATGTCCCTATTAAAGTGCTTTGGGAATGATTAGATATTTGTCTTATGTTATTTAATAGGGGTATGCATGATAATTTCTCATTTACTTTAGATTGAGTGCTTCCTTGGTATGTGTGTATGGTGAGCTAAAGATAGCTATAATGAAAATAGGGGAGTAAATATTAACTCATTATATTTTAATAATTTTGATTAACATGTGAAAAGAGGTAAGATCCCAAGTTGTATAATAGGGCCCATGCTGTCGTCGAACGACCGAAACAATGTCAGGTGATGATATACACACATGGGGCTTCAATAACATCAAATTATGCATGATGATGCATTGACTGCCCGCCTCCCTCCTCCCCCTTCCTTATATACTCTGCTATTTGATGTTCTCTTGGTTGCTCAGTTTTACTTTTAATAACATTAGGTAGGGGTTTCCCCTCTCTGGTTCCCCTTAACACCAACATATGAAAATCTACCGAAAGATCATCTGAACTTTGATATCGGCGTGGTCCTTTCACGGGGACCTTGACCTTACATCTTGGGTCCACGCGGCGATAGATATAGCAACAGTGAGCCACTAGAGATGGGAAAAGGGATTTCAGGAAAGGGGTGGCTCAATGGGTAGAGAGAAGCTTGGGGAACAGCAGGGGTGTGGTTGAATTGAGAGCACCTGCAACTCTAGCACCCCTAAATTAGATATTAAGGTGGACACATTAATTTTCTCTTTTCATTCACCCATTTAAGCTTTTTTTGGCACGTACCTTAGCACCACCTATTGATGCTAAGTACTTCTAAAAGGTGAGAACAATTTAAAAAATCGTAATTTTATCATTGGGTTTAGTAGTGGTGCTAGATTTTTTGATCTTAGCACATACTCTCACATTTAGCGTCTACGTAGCACTTAGGGATGTGAATACTCTGAGGCCGTGGCTATCAGAGACTGGAGATGAGTCCGGGTTAGGATGTGAGATCTAGTGCATTCTGATCGACTTTTAGGAAGTTCTTATCCAGGAGTTTGCTAGACGCAGCCATATGTACAGCACATAATTTTTGATGATTCAGTCCGAGAGTACGTGTATATGAATTAGGAGTTTAGGACTACGAGTAGACCAGAATAAGACCCAATTCATATCGGCGGAGTACTTCCTCCACAAGAAAATCAGGTGGAATGCTGTGTTCACTCTCTTCAAATTGGTTGATCGAGTACATTCAAGAATGTTCTGTCGAATTGCTTTTCCTTAAAAAAACTGATTTTGCCTCGTGAAATGCACCTATGCAGTGCAATTAAAAGGCTGTGGAATGTCTGTGAAAAGCACGTAAGCAAAAAGACCTCATAATTACAGCACCAAATATACAAGCCCATCTCTCTGAATCTCTGATCCACAGCTAGCTAGCCTCGTGTTTACTGCCCCACCCCCCTCCCGCACTTGCCAGTCCCAAATCTAAAGTCTTCTACAAATACTTCTACCAGTAGCTCAAACTTCCATAAGCGTTTCCGTCTTGGAAAGAACGGAGAATCGGAATGGGACTTGGGTGAGTTGACGCAAGCTAGCTACAAGAATCAGAGTGTCCCTTGAGATGGCAAGCTAGCTAGCTTGGCAGCAAAAGCGTTTGTAACTGCATCACCGAAATGTCAACCCCTTTTCGAAAGGAGTTCACAGAGGGTCTTTGGTTTGAAGTGCTTGCCTGCATTTGTATCAGCTGAAAACCTCATGGGCAGTTATTCCTATCTCTAGGCTTCACCAAAAATATATATGCACATGACACTACGACAGAGAGAGGTATGGGCGCACATATAGCGTTCTCACACATGTCTACATGTTCTGAAGAATTCAAAATTGAAAAACTATTGTAGTGAATTCTTTTGCCGAATAATCTGAACAGCAGGTTACTACACCCAGTCTGAAACTGAGGTGTATAATCACTGTATATGCATGCGTAGTTGTCTACCGGTTGCATGCATGCACCCGGTCAACCTCACAGGGTTGACCATCCGTAGCTGTGCGCAGTGTGTTTGAGCTCCCACGTAGCCCGACAGAGCTTGTGATGATCACCATCATAACCCGTTAATTTGGTCAGTCACCGTAGACAGCTAGCCTCTCTAGCACGTGCCACATGAGAGCTATAGCTAGCTACTAGCTAGCCCTCTGTCTAGCCTCTCACTTTTATGCCTGATGGACTGCCTCCTTAAATATGAGTGAGAAGCACACGCATACTGATGCAATGAGCCCAGTGAGTTTGCTAGCTTTTTATTTGTCTAATTATGTCTATTAAATAAGTAAATTACGTTTTAGACCACGTATTATTATACTAGTTCTACTAAATACTCCCACTTGTTATAGTTTGCACCAGCTCTATGTGAATTTAGCACTATGCACTGATAGCACCGACATAATATTATACTTTGAACCAGGTTATCTCGGTTCAAGAAAAACTCGACCAGTTCATGCACTGGTAGCCCATAAATCAAGTGCTACTAGGCGCATATGCACTATCCACATCGATTCTTCTTTCTCTTTCGGTTCTTCTTGTCTCCTTATCTGTCCCTCCCCATGGGTCGCTTGTGTTGCAACCCGCTAAGGCCCACGACAAGAACCAACTCGACTACTATTTCTCTGTTGAACTACTCGCCGCGGTCCAGGGACCGCTCCTCCCCTTGCACGCCATCCCCACCGCATCGCCACTAGCTTTGGACCCACCAACCAACAAATCCGTCGCGAGGTGTAGCAAGAGGGATATCAGGATGAGGATCCTGAGGGGAGGACTGACTGGCCTGCTAGGTGCAGTAATGTGTCGGGTGTGTGCTGTGGGCGACGAGATCATTGTAAACGAGGACAAGCTGTAGCCTTCCAGCTATGTCGCCGTGGGCTGCTATCGCTGTCACCGGACCACCTTGGTGCGAATCTAGCTCTACCATTGTCTCCCTAGCTTCCCTTTGCCTCAGTGATGCTTTTACTTGCACTAGCTTCCTCCCTCTCCCTCCACCATCGCAGCCACACAGACCATGCAGTCGGTGCTGCTCAGCCCGTCGTGCACTCATCACATGGCGTCGCGGGGCTTGCTACTCCACTATCGCACTCGCAACGAGAGCATCCCCTTTTTGTCATCTCCCAAGGGCCCGTACCCTTCCTTGGCCTTTGTGTGCAGCTCTACAGCCCATCCATGGCCGTCTCATACCCCCCCCTGCTTTATTATGCCCTGAACGAGAGAGATGTTGATTAGGATGCTGATCTCGCACCTGACTTGTGGGGTCTACATGGGTGAACTGACCGGATTTTTCTTGAACCGGGATAACCTGGTGCAAAGTACAATATTACATGGATCCTACTAGTGTAAAGTGCCAAATTTAAATATAGCTGATGCAAGCTACAACTATTGTAATAATATGTGGTCCAAACTATAATTTATTTTTATTAAATTAATATTACAATCATTTAACCATTCTCAAAACATTTAAATAAAGGTATAAAATAAAAAAAATTATGATAGCTATACTCTTTATATCCTCGGCACACAAACATGTTAAAAACAGATTGCGCGTGTTGCATGCGATCCACGCTTTCTGGATACCTTTTTCTTGTTTCCAGCGCAGCTGGGTCAGAAGTATACATCCAATGTGCATGCACTGCATTGCAGATTTGTAGCACCTCGATCGATCGCACACCAGCTAGCAATCTTGCGTGCAAATGCCGTGAGTGATCGATGACGCGAGTTTTGAGTCACGTGTAGTCGTCATTATGCTGCTCTCCATAGTGCTGCAAGTTAACGTGGCTGATAGGAATGCAAGCATGAACCTGTTGTAGTACTGCTTATTAGAGACTAGTTGTAATGTCTCACCTACTTGCTCAGTCCAATTGTTGTCAGAAGATTATATTTGAGCACACCTACTAGACACAGGGGAGAGTACAACACACGTCCTCATCTGTGCAGGCGCATAATTTCTTCTCCTATATAACTATGGTTACCTCCATCAGCTGGATACTAGGATGCGAAGAGAGCACGGTGCGCGCAACCTACATGTCCTTAGTCACGCCCGAGCTAGCGTTTTCCCTTGTTTGCATGGCCATAGAAAGTTTCTACATAGGCTGGTTTGGACTATATCCTGGGAATGAGCGGCATCAGGAAATAGTCTCTTTCGATTGGGGGCAGCATTTCCATAGTATCGAGTCCACAATCAACTTGTCTCGGTAGTAAAATGCCTCTGTTGCATTTTCTGCGATATCGTTTTGTCAAAAGACCCAAAAAAAACTACAACACTCGGTCAACTCCTGAATTGCGGAAGATTTTCATCTCGCACTCAGGTGTAATGTTCTAATGCTATGAGTATCAGAACAGTTTAATTTCCTGTATGCTGTATAGAATCTGATAGTGTCACTTTGATTTGTTCATTTCACGCTTTATGGCGACATTGACAGGTACAAACCTGTTTTTAGACCAACAGGGTGGGAAACACTGTAGTTCCAGCTTTTCATTGAAAAGGAGAAACCATAAGTGGGAGTTTCAACAAAAAATAACTCTGTACTCAGTGCTTATGTAGTTAAATTTACAAAACTTGAGCTAATTATTTTACAAACTGGTTCTAGCCACTTCACTTGAGGTTAAATTATTATTACTGCTTCTTAGAGACTTCTTTTAGATAATTTTTCGTAGAGACTAGTTGTAATGTCCCATCTACTTGCTCGTACTCATTATTATAAGATCATATTCGATCACACCCACTACTCATTCAAAGACAGAGAGGAGGTAAAAACAACACACGTCCTCATGTATGCACATCATTTCTTCTCACCTATATAACTATGTTTACCTCCATGAGCTCGATATATACCCGGATGCGAAGAGAGAACGGCGCAACCTATATGTACTTAGACAGTCACACTCAAGACCCAAGCAAGCATTTCCTCTGTTTGCACGGTCATAGAGACAAGAAACCTTCTACATAGGCTGGTTTGGATTAAATCTTGGGAATGAGCGGCATCAGAGAACAGTCTCTCTCGAATTGCTCAGCGTTGTGAGCATCGTGTCGATCAGATGCAGTCCATGTTCAACTTCTCTTAGTAGCAAGATGCACCTGCTGCATTTTGTGCTATGTCTCTATGTCTGGACTGTACAGTTCCATATCTTAGCTACAACGCTCGCTCAGCTCCTGATATATGAAAGATCTCCTTCTCGTTTCATGCCAGAGATATCAAAGCAGTTTCATCTACGGGGTGGTTTTCCTGATCGAACTTATTGCTGCATATTAGTTCGTCATGGTGATTATGTGCCTAAAGAATCAAGATTTCGTTGAGTATACGGAGTAAAATCGGTTTGAATGAGATTAAGATTTTTTTTCCCATCTTGAAAGCATGGCCACATGTCAGGCTGAGATGACTTGTCCACCAGGCAGACCAGAAAGCCACGTCACGTGACACGTGGGTATTTTCTCTTTCCTCCCTCCACCTCATCTTCTTTCTCCTCGTTCTGCTCTTTCTCTCCATCTGTCTCTCTCTCTAGGAGCCTCGCTTCCTGCTCTTCCTCTTGGGAGGCCTCTGCGCCGCTCGGGCCACCGCCAGCGCTCGGAGTAAAGCATCTGGCCATGCCATGTCGTGGCGGCTATCGCATGACAGTTCATGGGGCTCGACGCGCTGCCGCACGTACGGCACCACGGGGCAAGGTGTCAGCTGCGGTTGAGAAGGAAGTAGTCTCGGGTGGCAGCGCGTGGTGGTGGTGGCTACTCTCTGGAGTGGCGTAAGGCAGCAGCGAGTTGCCGTGTGTGGCGGCATGGCTCGAAGACGGTGGCATGACGTCAGGCTGAGGTGCTCCAACGGCGGATCGAGAAGGGGAAGAAATGGTAAAAGGTCGGAGGAGGATGGGAAGAAAGTTGGTGTGGTTAATTTTGTTGGACAATTAGGCAATCTAATGAAACTAATCTGAAGACCTAACATGACTAGAGACAGAGAATCAAATCTAGACATTATCAATAGCACAAGAAGTACATCACAGCACACGTCAAGATCATAGACTAATACTAGAACAACGAGTAATGTCGCCATCAATTCCATCTACGGAAACATGGTACTACCGGAGATGTGAAAAAGCGACGTAGCCAAACTTGCAGCGAAGAGGTCGATGCAGCGCGACTTGATGCAGGGAGGAAGTCGATGCCGAGAAGAGGTAGATGCATTGCAGCAGACCGAACAGCAGCGAGCAGTCGCGAAGGCGATTCCTAAAAACCTTATTCGCTCTCTCCCGTACAGGATCTCAAGAGCGGAGGGTTCCGGAGACCTGCTCTCCCATCCCTCGGTGCACACTGAGGAACGAGATGGAGAAGACTTCGGGGCGGCGCAGTGCTTTTGGAAAAGCAGAAAACAGATTGATGGCTTATTTTTCGTCTGGAAGAGCGAAGACTTCTTATAGACGAGCCGCCACGGTTCTGGATCCGATTTGGACGCGAGTACGGCGCACGTTCCGAACTCGGTTACGATACACGATCCGAACTCGGTTTGGATCCTTATCCAAAATCGTGTGACAAAACAAATGACAAAAGAGAGCTGCGACATGGCCCAGCGAGGAGCTCGAATTCGCCAGACCATTCATGCGCCCTTCTCCATGCCCCGTCCCGCCCAGTGAGACGAGGCGAGTGAGCGCGCGTGTGTGATATTTCCCTTTCTCACCTCATATTGTTTTGGAGAGGTGTGGAGCACCAACCCTTATAAGGTGGTCTCCCTCCACTTCCACTAGCAATATGGGACTAAAGCCACTAGCCCTTACCATGCATGAGTGAGTCTTTGGGATTTATGTAGAATTAAATGCAAAACTAGTTTAGGCCTAGCCCATTAACTCTAACAAATTTTAGGAAGGGGGTAATTGATTCGACGAATTTGAAGATTTGGTGTTCAATGGCTCATCGATATTGTTGGGAGAAGGGGACGACGGCGATGCTTCTTCACTCAGGAGCAGAGGAAGACAAGCGTAGGCATGGTAAGGATTGAGGTAGACGAGGCATTGTTCCGGGAGCTGGAACAAGGAGATGACATCAAGCATGGATGTCGCCGATGCGACCAAGACATCGATCGCGCCGGGGACAACGACAACGAGGTTCCTATTCCGCTCGCTCTTGGTGACCACAGCCTTGAGCCTCGCGCAGCACGAAGAGGAGCCGTTAAGGGTGGCAACTCGTGGCAGCGCGCCGGGATGCCAACACGGTCGGTGGGTGGTTTCAGGGTCGAGACGCACTCGATGCTGTCGTTGGTGTGGAGTGCGCAGCAGTACTAGATGAGGCGGCGCGGAGTGTGGTTGTTAGGCGTGGCCATCGCCCTGCCTGACATTAAGGCGCACGTCCTCAACATCATGGCGCGCCGCCCTAGCCCTTGCCATGGTCGTGGAGGAGATGCACCAAGGAGGAGTAGGAGAGGATGATGCGGACACAGTAGGAGAGGTGAGTGTCTTCATGACGTTCAATGACCAAATGCCTATCCCTACAACAAGAAGCTAAGGTGGATCCCAATTCTGTGCCACATCATCCCGACATATGGGGCCAATACGTCAGGATGAGGAAAATCCCTAAATATAGTTTAAAGTGAAATTTGTGGCTTAAAATATGATGCCATATTCTGATAAATCGAAAATTTAGTGTAAACTAACACGAGTGTATAAATACCTGGTGCAAAATGAAATTACTCATATATATGTTACCTGATAGGGGCACTTTAATAATTTGTTCCTTTCGCCCTTTGTGGGAGAAATCCACAGGAGCTCAATGTTTATGTACTTTATAACTTGAGGTAATTATTATTGCAAGTGCACTGCTTCTAGGCGCCACTTCATTTGAGATTTAGCTCTTTACGAAGGAGGGAGCTAGTGTTATGAGTTATTCATGCTATGCATCTACGGAAATTTTTTTATGGAAAACTTTGCTGGGGAGGGAGCAGGTACAGAGAATATTTGGTTGAGCTTTTAATGTGACTTTCTCTGCTTATAAATCAAAAACCTAACCAAACACTAAATATCTAAAAGCTGTTTTATTTGCTTATAAGCTAAGACTAGTGTAAAGAAACACCTTTTGAGGTGCATTTTTGGTTTTTGGGATGCTGTGTTGAGATTATCTATGTAGTTGACAATTAATTACCTACATTTTTCACTCAAACAAAACAACTGAAACTCAACTTTTCCATAGCAGACAACCGACATTAGCATTTTTACAGCATATAGTCTACAACTGCTTTTAAATAAACCACAGCCCAACCAAACACGTCCTCAATATCAATAGCTTTGGCTGTGAAAGCTGGTCGAAACTGTAAAGCCTGTGCTAGGTTGATCGTTATGTTACGACGTTTCTGCACGCAATGGCGCAATTACTTTGGCACTGGGCGGATGAAACAGTGAAGAGGAAACTAAGGGCCTGTTTGGTTGGGCTGCGGCTGTTGACAAAGCTGATGTTGGCTGGCTGTCTGGAAAAGCTGCTGTGGCTGTGGGAAAGTGAATATATGGCTTTTGGTTGATCCAAACCATCTACAACATTTTGGAAAATGAGCACTGAAGTTTCAACACATTGCAAAAAGCTGACAGAAGACAGCTTTTCCAAACAGCTGAATTTGTACTGCAAAGCCCACAGCTACTATTAGCAAAAGCTGCTGAAAAGCTGGCTGTTTGGTTGGGCTGCAGCTTTTTCCAGTGGAAAGCTGCTGAAAAGCTCAACCAAACACCCCCTAAACGAGACGAGCTATACGTGCTGGTAGTGGTAGGCGTACGTGCAGAAGCGCAGATACAGTCCGACCGGGGCGCCCTTGCTGGGCGGGCTGGCCGGCTGGGCAAGCAACCGTGCGCTGTCCCCCGCGCGCGCGCGGTCACCGCAGGCGGTTCCGTGGAGCGCGCCCGCGCGACCAGTGGGCGATCCGAGGGGAGCCGCGCGCATCCCGGCCGTCCGCCCAGCCCGCCCCGACGGCCTGATGTGCCGGCCGCACTCGGCGCGTGGGGGTTGCGCCTGCCATGCCAGTGTCGGCGAGGCCGGAGGGTTCGTGCCGGGGCGCGCGCAGCGCTCGCTGGCCGCCCGGTTCCCGACGCGCACGACACCGGCCGGGCACCGGCTGCTTGGCGTGCAGTCGCGCGGTCCAGTGGACCAGTTGCCGTACTATGTTGCCTGTGCCTGTGACTGTTCTTGCCTCCTTCGATCCTTGCATGTGGCTGGCCGATCGTGACATGATTTAATGGAGTAGTATTAATTCCTTTTTATTTTCCTCAAGGATAAGATCGATCATCTTGTACTCGTTCTGATCCTAAATGTAATTTAAAATCTCAGTCAGTTAAAAAAAATTAGATTTAACTATCAACGCTATAAGAATTACCAACCCTGTGAAAACAAAATGATATTACTGGACCAATCATGAAATTTACTTTTATGATATATATTTTTATTTGATGCGATATATCTAAAAAATGATAAATCGTATCAATATTTAAAATTATTTACATTTTAGATTAGGAGCACTGGGAAGAAATGGCTGACTTGACACGTTGTTAGTAGTAGCGCCACATACCGTGGAGTGGGTAGTGTCCATTCTTTTGTCATGGTTAAACTTGAAAGGTTGTCGTTTCAGAATTGACTCCTAACCGGGGTTTCTTGCAATCTTGCTGCTGCATCAGGAAAGCAACACCATAGTTTCTCTTCCCGGCTTTTGAGGAGGGAGCGTGCTGTAGCATGGCCGGGGCCAGAGTCAAACACCGAGAGGAGGAGGGTCTACGTACACGCGACCGGCCTGCCTCCACAGGCGAACGCGACGCATGCTCGTTGCCTCGTTGGTCGCAGGGCCGGTTTTCGCGGTGATCCTCGCGGCAAGAAAGCAACGGTTTAAAGCTCTTGCGGGGTATGGATCATAGGTCACTGCACGCACAGGTGGCCGCCTGCCTGCTGCTACTTCTCTCTCCCAAAAGCTGGACTCTTGGATAGACCTTTTCTTCTTCCCCTAAGGTCATCCACAGTGTGGAGTTTGGCCGGTGCTTAAAGATGAATTGGCAGAGTGCACCTGTGTAACCCACTGTGGAGCAGGCGCTTGCAAATTTTTTTATGAGAACCGTGCATCTACATGCACCGATGCTGCGAATAAACAAAAGGAGAGAAAAAGAGCGATGCGAGAGGCGCGAGCCCTCCCGCCATGGAGCCTAGGACGTAGCCATGCACCGGTGCGAGCCCGCCATGCGCCGGAGCAAGCGTCGGGTCGAGGTCGTCGGAGCTCGCCATGGAGTCCAAGCCCTCCGCCCATCGTTGCCATGGAGCTCGCCGCCGTGCCCACGCCATGGAGCAGCCGAACACCGCTCCATGGTGGGCCACCTCGAAACCGTATCGAGCTCCTCTCCTCCAAATCGAGCCATGGAGCCACCATGCACGCGCCATGGAGGGGGAGAATAGCTCGATTTAGAGGAGAGGAGCTCGATTTGGGGGAGAATAGCTGGAGCAGAGTAGCTCGATTTTGGGGGAGAATAGCTCGAGAGTTGAGAAGAAATAGGTAGAAGAGGCATCATGCAGGAGGGGGACGGAGCAATGGAGGCGCTCGGGAGCTGAGAGAAAGAAGTGAAGCTGTGGTTGGGAATTATTTTTTAACACATGGCGGGTCCCACCTCAAACTTAGCACTAGAGTTACACACTGCAGCAAATATCTAACCTAACACCGGTGTCAATCTACGATGAAATGACTAATTAAGCACTTCATACATCTTGGGTGGCCTAACCAGCTCACTCCAAGAGAGACCTTTTTCAAGTTATTGGCTGCCTCCATGTCTCAATCATCTTGGTCATTCAATCGTCATTTCACATCACATGTTTAATCTCTCCATTTTGTCAAGCTATATGATTTGCGCTATGATTCTGTTGCGTGGTTGAGCCGCCATGTGTAAAAATACCTCCAACGGTACAGAAAATAATCTTTTTCTATGTTCATCTATGTCATAAAAATACATAATACAATAATAGAGAAAGTTGTGTTCTCCTATATTTAGTGTTAATGTTATCTACTATCCTTAATTTTAGGGATGTAAGTCTTCTTTTAGCTAAAAGAAGACTCTTCACTCTTAGCCACGTCAACAAAAATTTCATATAGTATTACTTAAAAAGAGACTGATATCACGCTATTGAATGCCTATCTTCTATTTTAGAATCCAGCTTGTATAACTATTAACTAGATCCGTTACTTGAGCTAGGCCAGAGCAGCTGGTGTCCAGCCTGTTTGTACAGATGGATGAACAAATTACTCAATAGAAAATGGTAAATAGCAGGTTTGAAGGAGTAGGTTTTTTTTTGGAAACCGGAAGGATAGGAGCAGTTCGTTTGGTCGAATTCAAGGCACCGACGAGACGACCAGAATGACTCATAAGGAGCTGGCGCACGATGAATTGAAAGTTGATGAAAACGAACAACTACACGGTTGCTACAACTCACCGGGCGTACAAAAGAATATTTATTTATGCGATTGTTTACATCATGAGATGGACATATCGGTTCACCACTCCAAATCTTTTTCTGGAATAATCATTTGGTGAGAAGCTTGTGCCATTCGTTCTACCTAATACAGCATGACAAGAACTCTCTTCTCAAAAGTATGTACTCCACGGCCTTCAACTGATAGAGCAACGTAACTACATCACAGAACAGCATTGCTCTAGTAGCGAGCAGACACAATCAAAATGGTGGTCAGAACGCTCTTCATTTTTGTTCTGTAAAATTGCCGTTAAATCATCACACATCACTTCGTGTACATTGTAAATCGCAGGCTGCGGGTCGACTGGACGATGCTTGCTCTACTAAGCAACATGTAACAGATACTAGAAGCCTGCATCCTCAGCTGCTTCACGATCCGTGGACAGAAGTGCTTTAAACCTAACTATCTCCTTATCACAGGGCCTTTATACAGACCTCTCGCAACAACAAAGCCCTCTGGAGGCTGATGGTCCTCCAATTCCTCCAACCAGACTACCTCAGAGCTATTTATTTCATTGGGCGAAAGAGCTGGTAAATTGTTGCAGAAAAGTTAAAACAGCTCAGAACTGGCATAACAATAGATTAAAAAAAAATCAAGTTCCAAGAGCTGTATATACCAGATGGTTCCCTCACTGAAGACTTCTGGAAGTATGAACAGTCTCTCCCATTCTCAGCAGAATATGGTGGAGAAAGGACGTCGAAGAGAGCACAAGGTGTGATGGCTCTGAAAGTGTGGATGTTACCACCTCTATTAGGATAAAGAATGGTTGTCTCTGGCGCAGTCATTTCACGATTTCTTACACACTTCGCTGGTCTTGCTGCAAATTCTGAAGGGTGTCAGGCATTACATCATCTTATCAGTAGGCACAGAATTTTCACAAGGCCAAGGAAAATGATTTAATTAGGAACATTTGCACAATTAATAAATGATCAATAAAAGAGTAGTTTGTGATGCATAGCCATTTCTGGAACTCATCAAATTAAATAACAGGAAATACAGCATTTCATATTGTAATTAAATGCATGACATTTAACTATCTGGCATTGCTTCGAGGTATTGGGTACCATTAACATATTGTGATTACCATGTCATCAGTATTCAACCACTTCTCAGCAACTTGGTGTGCCAAAAGAGGCAAGTTACACTATATACAAAGCCTATGGGATAGCCTACTAAGTGGCATCTGAAGTTTCTCCCATGATGGACGAGCAGGATGGCCAATGAAAGCTTCTCCCATGATGGATGGCAGGATGGTCAATGATGTGGATTTATAGTAGACAACACATATTGTGCATTGCTTGAACTGTAACATTACTCCACTTGACATCTGTTTGTCGCTTCGCACGTTTCTTATCATCAAATCAGCACACTATGCAATGAGCTCCATTGAGATGTGCACGAACCGATTGGTTGTGGAAACCAGTTATTGGGCTTTACGAACAAATGAATTATCTCCAATTGCGTAAAACACATTTTTTCTTTTGTTTTGAATAGTAGTTTGCACATCCATTGATTTAGTGAAGGAACAAAGAAACAGACAAGTGGTATACTAGATATCATGCACAAACAAATTGACCAAATAGATGACTATGGCCAAGGCCAACTACTGTTGTGTAGCAGAATAAAATTGATTCGAATGACAGAACTCACGCTGTAACTGGTCTGTTGGATCAGCTACATCAATCCAATCATAAGATTCAGCATGCAGCTTGCCATAAAGAAGCTTGCTCAGCACAGTCATTCCTGGATGATTGTGAAGTGGAATAACTGATGACGGTGGCATACAAAATATACCCATCTGCATATATTATAAATTTCAATAGTTACCAAAGAGGAGATGCTCCATGTATTTATTTGAGAGACACACATTATAATTAACATAATTTTCAGATAATGAACAAGAGATCTTACAGAGAAACTTTCGCATTCATGAATGTGCAGATATTTGATTGGAGCCGCATACTGATTAGGCCCCATTACGTCCTCGTCTCCCATTTTGTTGATGCGTAGAACTATTCCAATTACGTGCAATTTGTGCTTCATTATCTAGGCCGACATCTAAAGGTCTGATCTCATCTGGGAATATAAAACAGATTCAAGACTGTAAATCTGCTGATGCTCTGGTTCACTGAATCAGATTGAAAGCAAGTTTTTTACCCTACATTGGCACTGGAACAAACTCTAGATGAACTATAGTACATCACAAGCTCATATCAAACATGCAGATAGACATGGCATCTAAGAAAAAATATATCTTGTTAAAGTAGTACTGCCACGTAGTTGCCATGTCATCAAATTCTGTTTTTGTGATCCGTTTCTACTAAGTTTGCTTCCATTTCGAGCATTTTTGTTGAAGTTTCTTAATCCCAGTGGTGGAGTTTGTTCTTGATTGTTTGTCTTTATAGTGTTTGTTTGTTCATGGCAGTAATGTGACAGACACATGGCATCCACGTAACCCAAAACCACTTGTGAAATCACCTGAGTGAAAAGTGGATTGTTTCAATAGTTCGAGATTGCAGTTTGAACAGTAAGTTCAGTGTTGAAAAGTGAACTTTTACCACAGTTTAGGTTGAAAAGTGGACCTTTTCTACTCCAAATAACATACTGCTTGTGCCATGCAATTTGAGTAACAGCTGTAGCTCAGCAGTTCACTGTTGGCCATACCTCTTCATGAACACTAACAATTAAGACAATCTAAGAAATTCCTGTACATCAAAATAGTAAAGAAACAGACATTCTTGTCTTATTGATCGGCAAGTTTGTATTGTTTACCAGCAAATGTAGTTGATGAGTTTTTCTTTAAGGTAACTTTGGAACATTTTTAAAAATAGAAATCATGGAACATTTTTAATAGAAACTGTTATACAAAAGAGAAACTTCAAATGGTAGGTGCAATGATATGAATCGAGGATGAGCTACAACTAACAAAGAAAGAACCGCCTTCAAGCTAGTTATAACTTATAAGTTGCTCTTGCATCCATCATCTTCACATCTTCTCTGCTTTGTTAGTACCGTGTATTAAATCAACAATAGGAACTATCTTGGCTACATGGTTACCGGCAAAAACTTTCCGTTATAGCAACCAGTGAGTCAACTTTAGGACATGGGGTTACTTAAGAAAACACTATAGTAAGGATAGTGCATGATCTGATATCGAGTTAGGATGAAGAAAAACATTAGACAAAGGTAAATGAGTGTGACTATGTTGCATGTGTATGTAATTAATGCAATTTATATACACTTTCCCACCATATGCTAGTCATCCTACATGTGAAAGTGGTGAGGAGTGAAATTTATGCAATTTATATACACTTCCCCACCATATGCTAGTCATACTACAAGTGGAAGTTGTATGTACCTTGTACCATAGCAATCCCCAAAGTTAAATAACTCCTAGCTATTCCAAATGATATAAAGTTTGACTTACCTAACAGTGCACGAACTCTCTCGAGTGCTTCTTCAGATATGGGTCCATCCGGAGAAAATGATACTTTACATGCATTAGACAGGTTCTTTATTTTTGGCATCTTGCACTTCAATATATAATTGAGAAGATAAGAACTATCAAACTTCAGAAGGCTCTGTTCAGATTTGCAACCCAAAGACTGAAATAGTGGTCAATTGATCCACACAGTTGTGATGATGAGTTTGTCAGTCCTTGCACCTACCAAAGCAACAACAGTATATATTTGTCACATTATCCATCAATAGTCTCATCAAAGTAAGAAATACAATGTGGAAGATTGAACAAACATATGGTAACAAGACGCCTATTACAAGATCTATTGTGAATTGGCTGATAGATGGCGGAGCAAGTTCACTCTGTTTCGAAATAGTGTACCAAATTCAGAACTCGTATTAATTTTGGATGATTATATGAAAATACACCACACAAGATACAGGTGTGGTCTATTCATATGATTAGCCAAAATTAATATGTACATTTTCTTGAAGCAAGCCATGATCCCTCAAGAGTTTGCATAACCAGAAGAACTGTGCTCTTCCAAGCCTAAGCATGTCCACACAAGTTGTATCATTTTTTTCATATTTTATTGTTTTGATACTCAATTCTCATCCTATCCCTTTCATCTATAGGCCCATAGCTAATATTTTCTCTCCTTTTCCTTTTTCTATACTCAATAACCAACGCCATCAATGGAATAGTCATATACGCTGCAGCCCCAAAAATTAACATCTTTCTCCTCTTGCCCATCTACAACGCAAGATTGAAACAAAAGTTCTAACTTGACCATGGCATGATACACAATATATGAAGTATTACAAGCATGAACAAGTTTTTTAACAATGGCATTTCACAATTAACAGGACCCCAAAAAATCATCTCAACCATTAACAGTAGCATAGGAGGGAATCATTTCTCAGAAGCATGTCATAAGAAAAGACAAACTAGCAGTGGAACAAAAGGTGCTAATTCTTGAACTATTTCACGAATTAACAGTGGCACGGGAGGGAATAACCAAGAAGCGATGGGATCTAACAACATGACCATGGAGAGGAAGGAGAAGAACAAGTATGCTGCCCACAAGTATTTTCAATTGACTACCTATGCTCAGATCCAACCGATTAGGGTTTATACCTCACAAGGTGGGGGAGAAAATCAGCCTAAGATGCGGAGAAGGAGTTGCTGCCACCTTGCCCTAGCCGTGCTCTCCCTGCCCTAGCAGTGGCCTCCCTGTACAGGGAAGGAGGGATGGCGAGAGGAGGAGGGGTGAGGGAGTGGCCGCCGTGCCCTAGCCGCCCATGGCGCAGCCGTGCCTTGCCTCCGACGCCGTCGCGCTGGGCGCCGCCGTGCCCTGGCCGCAGTGTGAAGGGGAATGGGTGAGGATAGCAATGGAGAAAGAAAGGTTCTACTGCTACCACCCCATCTAGGGCTGCCGGATTCCCATCTCATCTGGATCACAGGATTCAGATCCGACGGCACACAGTAAAAGTGGAGGGAAGCATCATGTACGAACCCTCCTCAAAATAACGCACTTTCACCCTCTCTTCCCTTATTCTGTCAAGAGTGCCCAAGTTTACCAACTCGTCAAAATTTTGACTATGGCTTGTCGCAAACTTATGAGGCAAACTCCATACTGATCTCTCCTGAGAAGAAGCTCGAGCGTGTAACAACACACGCATACAATAACACAAAAACCCGTCCACACTGACGGAAACACACGCATACGTGTGACAAAGGAACTTCCATCCGTGAATAATTATGTCTTTAACGAAACATCAAATGTTTGACCATTATAATTTAGTAGCACCTGCTTTGGCTGACTGAGTGTTCGACAATTCTATGTTTTTGTATTCGCTGGTGTTCAGTTGTTCAGGGAGACCACTAGAAAAACCGCGCAAAAAACTAATTCGTACGACCTCGCTGGAATACTTACTCCTGCCGCCATGGCGACGCGCATCTGGCCCGCCGTCACCGCCAACCCGGCCGCGCGCATGCAGCCGGCGCCGCACCCACCAAATCCGACGCTCCCCAGCCATCCGCCATTACAAAAACACCTTTCCCCCAAATCACCAAGTCGCACTCACTAGCGCAAACCCCTCCCGAGTCAAATCCCACTCACGCGCGGACGCGTCTCGGTCTCCCTCTCTCCCTCTCTCTCTCTCTCTCTCTCCCCCCTCCCTCTGGCTCTCGCTTCGCGCTGCTCGTGCTCGCCTCCCCCCACGCCAACGCCAACGCCCGCGCCCGCGCCCCGCCGGAGCGGAGCCCACCCATGGCGACGCCTCAGCGGCCGCGCACGCGGGCACGGCCCCAGCTCGCGCGCACCAACGCCATGCGGAACTCCTCCTACTCCGCGGAGGCCGGCGCCGACGACGACCTCGGGGCCTACGGCGAGCTCCAGCTCGGCGCTTGCGCCGGCGCCGGCGCTGGCGCCGGCGCCGGGGCCGAGTACGCGTCGCAGACGAGCTTCCGCATTCGCGGTGGACGCGGCGGCGCGGAGGAGGTCGCCGAGCTCTTCCGCAAGCTCGGCCTCTCCGGCCCCGAGGACTTCACCATCCCACCGGCCATCTACGCCGCCGCCATGTCCCACCTCCCCAACCCCTCCCGCCGCCGCGCGTCGCTGGAGGCGTCCCCTGGAGCGGGAGAGGGAGCGGGCGCCGAGGGTACTTCGTCCTCTTCGCCCCCATCCGAGGTTCCAGAAATTTCTGAACACGGGGTCATGGTCACGACGAGGCTGGAGACAGCCGGGGATGGGGAGGAAGCTGCGTTGGCCAGCAAATCGGTCCAATCGGAGATCATCGAAGTTTCGGCACGAACCTATGAAGGATCTGTGGCTGAATCGAGCAGCAGACTGGTCGAATCGGAGATAGTGGAAACCTCAAGACGAGAGGTCACGGCTGCGCCTGAGGCGGATAATGCAGGCGAAGAAAAGGAGGACGACAAATTGGTCGAAGTGGATACATTACGAGAGGAGAGGAGAAGGGAGGTGGTTGTGGAGGCCAAAAGGGAGACTACCGGTGCCTTGGCTCTGGTTGTCGCAGAGTCCACTTCACATGACATCGAGCATTTGGTTTCGCCATCGCCAAGTAGGCGGTTTAGGAGAACCATCACGTCCTGGCTCAAGGGAGAGCATATTGGGAGCGGATCGTTTGGGTCAGTGTACGAGGCGATCAGCGAGTAAGTTTCGATGTGCGTACTTTGTGAAGATTATATATTTCGTTTCGTCAATGTTTATGTTTTTGCATTTGCTGATTTGATATTTGATAGAGCCCAGTAGCCAATACAACAAAGGAAGAACAGCGTTAGTTATGATCTATGGAGAGAAATCAGAATAGATGTATCATAATTGAAGTCAATATTCATTCTCATCCGACCACAGCATAGCCTAGCAGTGTGGCACCTTGTCTCTCTAGCTGATGACCAGCTCGATTCCCACCATCGACAGGTTTGGCGAGTTATTTATGTGGATTTTCGACTAGATTTTTCAGGGATTTGAACCTTGACTCATGGATTGTGAGCCTTGACATGATTACGCTAGACATTGTTTCCACCTTCTAAAAAAAAAGAAGATAGTTTTGGTAGATCATTGCTGAAATTGGGTAATGATGTGATGTGTCTGCTATCGAGTTCACCGATGTACAGGAGCATAGTTGTGAAAGGTATGTCCCAGGATTTTTAGAGGCCGAATAACAACTTTGCCATCACCTTCGCACAATAAGGATTTCTGTATCAGAAACTAAGTATTAGATTGACGCGCCCACGTCATTGTTCTCTACTGGTTGTTTGCGGCAAAATGGTCTTGACGTAGGCAGGCATTAAGACTTTGCAAATTGGTTTGATCCATTGCAACTGTTTAGATTATTTAGTTCTTGGCCAGATTGAGTGAACCACAACATATTTGTTAGCAACCTTAATTAAAGTAGTTAGACATAATGATGCAACATCTTATCTGACATGCTAAATTGGTTATGCCCTACTTTTACCCTTCATATGGAAAAAATAAATAAATTAGGTGAACCTCTAATTGCATAACTCTATTATAATACCTGGATGGCTGGATACCATCCACGCCACTTTCTGAGAATGTAACTTTAGCTATTGAGCATTTGGCGAAGAACCAGAAAAGCACATGCTCATGTTCTGCAACAAAATATTTCACTGACTGGTTGTAACATTGCTTTTACAGTGATGGGTTTTTCTTTGCTGTCAAGGAGGTGTCATTACTTGACCAAGGAATCAATGCGAAACAGCGCATCATCCAGCTGGAGCATGTGAGTTGTGGGTTATGACATGTTTCAGCATTTGTCGGTTGCACTGCTTTGAACATTATGTTTGTTATTACTCAACCCTGGTTATATTTAACACTCAACCAAATATTGATTTTTCTCAAGGTCCACTGAGATTAGTTGTGAATCATTTGGTTTCAGGAAGTATCACTCTTGAGTCGTTTGGAGCATGACAATATAGTTCAGTATTATGGAACAGACAAGGTAGTTCTCTAATTACTTATGGCTCTTAAATTCATTACAGAGTATAATTATTACCAGCATGTACTTTTCATTATTTTCTGTTCGTTTTCCTTCTGGAATTGCATAATTTGAGATTTGGCCCATGTAGAGATTTCTCAGCTGGATTTCATTTTATGCTGCTTTTAGATTGCATGCTTTCTCTGAGTAAACGATATTTGTCTGACATCAACTGCTGATTCTACATATTTACATTAAATCTGGTGGGGTGAGTGTCTCGCAGGGAGATGGAAAATTGTATATTTTTCTTGAACTTGTGACTCAAGGCTCTTTGGCAGCTTTATATCAAAAATATTGTTTACAAGATTCACAAGTCTCAGCATACACAAGGCAAATTTTGAATGGTTTGAACTATCTACATCAGCGGAATGTGCTGCACAGGTGAGTTACTAGAATGCTCTGTCAGATTGACAGTCTACTCTACTTTAGATTTTTCTTTCGTTAGGTACTTACTTATCTGTATTATATTTCTTGCTGGCTATTAAGAGCCTGTTCATTCGCTACATTACCAGAGACATCAAATGTGCAAATATCCTAGTTGATGCAAATGGATTGGTTAAATTGGCAGATTTTGGGCTTGCGAAGGAGGTACTTGCTCTATCCAACGCCTGAAGTAGTATCACTGTACTCCATGTTGTGCTGACTCTTTCTACTCTGCCATGTCGCAGATGTCAATTTTGAGCCAGGCAAGATCTAGCAAGGGAACTGTTTTCTGGATGGCCCCTGAGGTTAGTCTATGCAGTTGAGCTATGATGCCTTCTCTACATCATGTTGGTCTTGCTTTTTCGAAAAAAGTCTAGTTTCCAACCCTGAACTCTGCCAGAAGTCCACTTTTCAACACTAAATTCTTAAACCGTTTGAATTGCAACCTCGAACTACTGAAAGCAGTCTGCTTTTCATCCTCGGGTGGTTTAGCAAGTGGTTTTGGTGATGTAGATGACATGTGTCCGCCATGTCATTGCCATGAACAAACATACACTACAAGAACAAACAGTCTAGAACAAACTCCACCATTTGGATAAAAAACTTCCACAAAAAAAAATTGCTAGAAATGGAAGAAAAGGTGGTAGAAACGGATCAAAAAGCAGAATTTGATGATGTGGTGGTGGCGTGGTACACACGGCAGCCAAAACCACTTGTGAAACCACCTAAGGGTGTAAAGTTGACAGTTTCAATAGTTTGAGGTTGCATATCAAATGATTTTAGAGTTCAAGGTTGAAAAGTGAACTTTTACGAAAGTTCAGTGTCGAAAAGTGGACTTATTTCTACTTTTTTTAAACAAAGGCATCATGTTGGTCTTACACTCTCATGCAGAGGTCGGCACAATTGCACATCGTGTTCTTTACATTTCAAAAGGATAGAAAGGTTTTAAGAATATTTGAGTGTCTGATCTATGGTGTTTTTCTTTTTGACTTTTCTAGCCTTGCATTAGATATATCTTTATGACCTTAACGATCCAGTATATAAGTCTATGGTCCAAGTAGATAACCGTTACAAATATCTTGGGAGTA
Source organism: Stipa capillata (assembly GCA_019208055.1). NCBI lineage: Eukaryota > Viridiplantae > Streptophyta > Magnoliopsida > Poales > Poaceae > Stipa > Stipa capillata. The sequence continues at coordinate 637,786 of JAGXJF010004901.1, read as the reverse complement.
CAACCTTAACTGATGTATGCGTAGGTTGCTTAGTAACTTGAAATTTGCAAGTACCATAATTGATGGTTCAGAGTTTAAAAATCCAAACAGTGAGTTATAACTGACAAATGGTTTGGAGATTGAGCATTGTAAGATACAGTGTGGGGAGACTTCATACTGTTACTTTTGGTACATTAATACTTTTGTTTGTCACGAAATGTTATTGGATTAGGTTTGGTGTTGAAAATTGCAAGCAATATTTTGCAGATTAGGTTTGGTGTTGAAAATTGCAAGCAATATTTTGCATGTAACACATTATACTTATCTTCTTACTGTACCAAGTGTCTACATTTTGTGATGGTATGTTGTCATTCAGGTTGCTAAGGCTAAGCCACATGGGCCTCCAGCAGATATATGGAGTCTTGGCTGCACAGTTTTGGAGATGCTGACTGGCAAAGTTCCATACCCTGATATGGAATGGGTGCGTGTCTCTGTCACCTTGGTTTTCTGGAACAGCATATAAATTATAAATACTACAAGAAATGTAATTGAAATGCGCTGATGTACTGGAGCTGCATACTAAATTAATTTTTTTTAATGAAAATTTGTATGTGTAAGTATCATAATGCATAGTGGATACCCCAAAAAAATATCTGGGTAATGTTATTAATGTCTATTTGATGTTTTTATTAGGAAAATCAGAAATGCATGCATACAAGTAGCAGATCCATTTCGTTGTATGTATTTGCATCTTGTGATTTTCTCAGTATCAGAGGTGTGTATTGTTACTGTCTGTGATGCAATCTTCTCTCCTGCGATGCAGACACATGCTTTGCTCAAAATTGGTAGGGGAATACCACCAAACATTCCCAATACGTTATCAGAAGATGCACGGGATTTCATAGTGAGGTGTGTCCAATCAAATCCAAAGGATCGGCCATCTGCTGCTCAGCTGTTGGATCACCCTTTTGTGCAGAGACCACTGCAACATTAAGGCGTCTGATGTACTATTGTGTTGCTAACAAATTTGCTTGTACATAAGCTGGTAAGTCTTCCACCCTTTTCTCGACAAGTTAAGAAGTAGGGGTGCTTTGATCTCCTCTGACTCACTCAATAAAAGATTGAGTTGGTTGCATTTGCAAACATAATGAATTGTCTCTATTGCATTTTATAGATTTTAATTTTAACTGTGGAAAGCTGTGTGTGATACTGAGGAATGAGGATGACGGATGACCCCACAGTCCAGAAGTGTTCCTTGCTCAATGTCACATGTTGATTGTTTTTGTCGGAGGTCTGAAAATTCAAGTGTCTTCCTATCTGGTGACACATCCAGACATCCAGTTAAAAGGTAACTCTGCAGTCCGGATAAGATATGTTCAGTTAAAGAAATCTTGCTGGCTGATAGGATTTGATCCTTTTGGCGCTTCTCTGGTGTTTACTCCATGCCGATACGACTGTAAGGGTGGAACTCTATGGCCCTCTGTGCATACCATGAATTGGGTAACATTATGAATGCTATTTCGCCAGAGTTCTGAAGTCCATTATGGTCCATCAATATGAATTATTTGCTTGAAGAAAAACAAGGGAAATGGTCTAGAAGGACTATTAGCGGCATCTCACCAGAGTGTTATACTTGAGCACTGGACTTGCTCCATTTCTCTCAGTCGCGCTCTGTCTACTTATGTCTAAATACCTGCCGCAAGTGTTTGTGTTCATTATTTGACATGTTGATCAAACTGGAAGTCGTACTCTAGTGTCCAATTGTAGATTCAAAGATGTGGATAGTGGAGGTGTTTATGTGTGGAGTGCTAAGTGCTCACACAACACTGCACTTTTCTGACCGTGTCTCCGTACCTCTACAGTCCATTTTCTGTTGCTGATGTAAACCGATTGTATTGTCCATGTTGTCTACTGTTTTACATGGAAATTAAGTTTGTTTCCATCCGAGAGGGTGCAGAATATCAGTGCCTGTGTTTGACCAAGCTGATCAAATATAATGATACTAGGTGTGCTTCCGATCAAAGATGTCGAAATGAAAAGATCCATCTCATCATTTGAATTACTGTACATGTTGGATGCCTTCTCTTGAGGATGTACAGGCAGCGGGAAACCACAATGGCCGAAAAACCGCAGACGACAATTTTCTGATCTAAACTTGGTCCATCTTATGGATGGATAAGCAAAGAGGTCCTCTTTACAAATGTTCGAAAAGGCCTGTGCTGGTGCCTACCGAAAGTCTTCAGTCTTGCGCATTCTTAGCAGCCACCTGAGTGCTCATTCACAAGTCATATCCTGCCATCTCATGCATGAGCAGGCCAAGCATCTCGGATGTTTCCGCAGCATGCTGATGGGACCGATCACCGCAGACAAACTCATGCACATCGCCGTCGATCTCCACGGCACTGCAACCTGGCCTCTTCTTCACTCCCCGCGCTTTCATCAGCTTCCGGACCTTGCCCGCGCCGTCCCATTTCCCGACGGCCTCGTAGATGTTCGACAGCAGCACGTAGTTGGAGTCGCCGCCGGAGTCCAGCTCGAGAAGGTACTGCATCAGCTGCTCGGCCATGTCCACGTCCCCGTGCATCCGGCATCCCGCAAGGAGAGCTCCGAGCACAACCTCATTTGGCCGCATCGGCATGGTCTCCACCACCCGCATCGCCTCGTCCAGGCGCCCGGCCCGGCCGAGCAAGTCGACCACGCACCCGTGATGCTCCATCCTCGCAGCAATGCCATAGTCCGTCCCCATGGTGTCGTAATACTTCAGCCCCTCGCCGGTGAGACCGGCATGGCTGCAGGCCGTGAGCACGCCGGTGCGCGTCACCGCGTCCGGCTTGAACCCCTCCCGCCGCATCTTCTTGAAATGCTCGATCGCGTCCGTGCACCGTCCATTCGCAGCAAACCCGACGATCATCGAGTTCCACGAAACCACCGTCCGTTCCTCATGCTGCCAAATACCTGCCGCGCGAATTTCACCTGCCCGCACCGCGCGTACATGTCGATCAGCGAGTTGGCGACCCGGACATTGCGCTCCAACTGCTTGATCACGACGCGATGCACCCACATCCCGAGCCCGAGCGCGCCGACCTCGGCGCACGCAGAGATGGCAGCTATCGACGTGACGTAGTCCGGCTCAACGCCGTCCAGCAGCATGGAGCGGAAGCAGTCGATCGCATCGTCATGGCGCCCGTTCTTGACGCACCCGTCGATGAGCGCCGTCCACGAGACCTTATCCGGGGCCGGCATCCCGTCGAACACCTCGCGCGCAGTGGTGACGAGGCCGTTGCGCATGAGGCCGGTGATTAGGTGACGGTGGACCTGCGGGCATGTAGCCGAACAGCTGGAGGGCGAGGTGGGGGAGGCCGGGCGCGAGGTAGAACCGCGCGAGGCAGTGGAGAGGAGGAGGTGGGAGGGGAAGAGCTTGAGGGCGAGAGCGTGGAGCGAGAGCACGAGGGGGCGGGCGAGCGGGGAGGAGGGGGAGCCGGCGCCGCACCCACCAAATCCGACGCTCCCCAGCCATCCGCCATTACAAAAATACCTTTCCCCCAAATCACCAAGTCGCACTAACTAGCGCAAAACCCCTCCCGAGTCAAATCCCACTCACGCGCGGACGCGTCTCGGTCTCCCTCCCTCCCTCTTTCTCTCTCTCTCTCTCTCTCTCTCTCTCTCTCTCTCCCTCCCTCTGGCCAACGCCAACGCCAACGCCCGCGCCCCGCCGGAGCGGAGCCCACCCATGGCGACGCCTCAGCGGCCGCGCACGCGGACACGGCCCCAGCTCGCGCGCACCAACGCCATGCGGAACTCCTCCTACTCCGCGGAGGCCGGCGCCGACGACGACCTCGGGGCCTACGGCGAGCTCCAGCTCCGCGCTTGCGGCGGCGCCGCCGTCGCCAACCTCGCCGGCGTATTCGCCGCCCTCGCCGCCGCCGCCGCCGGCTCCGGCGTCGTCGGCGCCGCCACCGCCGGCCTCGCCGCCGGCCACGGCGCCGCCACCCTCGCCGGCGTCTTCGCCGCCGTCGCCGCCGCCGCCACCCTCGCCGGCGTCTTCGCCGCCCTCGCCGCCGCCGCCGCCGGCGTCGGCGTCGCCGACGCCGCCCATGCCGGCATCTTCGCCGCCCTCGCCGCCGCCGCCGCCGCCGCCGGCGTCGCCGCCTTCGCCCGGGGCGAGTACGCGTCGCAGACGAGCTTCCGCATTCGCGGTGGACGCGGCGGCGCGGAGGAGGTCGCCGAGCTCTTCCGCAAGCTCGGCCTCTCCGGCCCCGAGGACTTCACCATCCCACCGGCCATCTACGCCGCCGCCATGTCCCACCTCCCCAACCCCTCCCGCCGCCGCGCGTCGCTGGAGGCGTCCCCTGGAGCGGGAGAAGGAGCGGGCGCCGAGGGTACTTCGTCCTCTTCGCCCCCATCCGAGGTTCCAGAAATTTCTGAACACGGGGTCATGGTCACGACGAGGCTGGAGACAGCCGGGGATGGGGAGGAAGCTGCGTTGGCCAGCAAATCGGTCCAATCGGAGATCATCGAAGTTTCGGCACGAACCTATGAAGGATCTGTGGCTGAATCGAGCAGCAGACTGGTCGAATCGGAGATAGTGGAAACCTCAAGACGAGAGGTCATGGCTGCGCCTGAGGCGGATAATGCAGGCGAAGAAAAGGAGGACGACAAATTGGTCGAAGTGGATACATTACGAGAGGAGAGGAGAAGGGAGGTGGTTGTGGAGGCCAAAAGGGAGACTACCGGTGCCTTGGCTTGGTTGTCGCAGAGTCCACTTCACATGACATCGAGCATTTGGTTTCGCCATCGCCAAGTAGGCGGTTTAGGAGAACCATCACGTCCTGGCTCAAGGGAGAGCATATTGGGAGCGGATCGTTTGGGTCAGTGTACGAGGCGATCAGCGAGTAAGTTTCGATGTGCGTACTTTGTGAAGATTATATATTTCGTTTCGTCAATGTTTATGTTTTTGCATTTGCTGATTTGATATTTGATAGAGCCCAGTAGCCAATACAACAAAGGAAGAACAGCGTTAGTTATGATCTATGGAGAGAAATCAGAATAGATGTATCATAATTGAAGTCAATATTCATTCTCATCCGACCACAGCATAGCCTAGCAGTGTGGCACCTTGTCTCTCTAGCTGATGACCAGCTCGATTCCCACCATCGACAGGTTTGGCGAGTTATTTATGTGGATTTTCGACTAGATTTTTCAGGGATTTGAACCTTGACTCATGGATTGTGAGCCTTGACATGATTACGCTAGACATTGTTTCCACCTTCTAAAAAAAAAGAAGATAGTTTTTGGTAGATCATTGCTGAAATTGGGTAATGATGTGATGTGTCTGCTATCGAGTTCACCGATGTACAGGAGCATAGTTGTGAAAGGTATGTCCCAGGATTTTTAGAGGCCGAATAACAACTTTGCCATCACCTTCGCACAATAAGGATTTCTGTATCAGAAACTAAGTATTAGATTGACGCGCCCACGTCATTGTTCTCTACTGGTTGTTTGCGGCAAAATGGTCTTGATGTAGGCAGGCATTAAGACTTTGCAAATTGGTTTGATCCATTGCAACTGTTTAGATTATTTAGTTCTTGGCCAGATTGAGTGAACCACAACATATTTGTTAGCAACCTTAATTAAAGTAGTTAGACATAATGATGCAACATCTTATCTGACATGCTAAATTGGTTATGCCCTACTTTTACCCTTCATATGGAAAAAATAAATAAATTAGGTGAACCTCTAATTGCATAACTCTATTATAATACCTGGATGGCTGGATACCATCCACGCCACTTTCTGAGAAATGTAACTTTAGCTATTGAGCATTTGGCGAAGAACCAGAAAAGCACATGCTCATGTTCTGCAACAAAATATTTCACTGACTGGTTGTAACATTGCTTTTACAGTGATGGGTTTTTCTTTGCTGTCAAGGAGGTGTCATTACTTGACCAAGGAATCAATGCGAAACAGCGCATCATCCAGCTGGAGCATGTGAGTTGTGGGTTATGACATGTTTCAGCATTTGTCGGTTGCACTGCTTTGAACATTATGTTTGTTATTACTCAACCCTGGTTATATTTAACACTCAACCAAATATTGATTTTTCTCAAGGTCCACTGAGATTAGTTGTGAATCATTTGGTTTCAGGAAGTATCACTCTTGAGTCGTTTGGAGCATGACAATATAGTTCAGTATTATGGAACAGACAAGGTAGTTCTCTAATTACTTATGGCTCTTAAATTCATTACAGAGTATAATTATTACCAGCATGTACTTTTCATTATTTTCTGTTCGTTTTCCTTCTGGGAATTGCATAATTTGAGATTTGGCCCATGTAGAGATTTCTCAGCTGGATTTCATTTTATGCTGCTTTTAGATTGCATGCTTTCTCTGAGTAAACGATATTTGTCTGACATCAACTGCTGATTCTACATATTTACATTAAATCTGGTGGGGTGAGTGTCTCGCAGAGAGATGGAAAATTGTATATTTTTCTTGAACTTGTGACTCAAGGCTCTTTGGCAGCTTTATATCAAAAATATTGTTTACAAGATTCACAAGTCTCAGCATACACAAGGCAAATTTTGAATGGTTTGAACTATCTACATCAGCGGAATGTGCTGCACAGGTGAGTTACTAGAATGCTCTGTCAGATTGACAGTCTACTCTACTTTAGATTTTTCTTTCGTTAGGTACTTACTTATCTGTATTATATTTCTTGCTGGCTATTAAGAGCCTGTTCATTCGCTACATTACCAGAGACATCAAATGTGCAAATATCCTAGTTGATGCAAATGGATTGGTTAAATTGGCAGATTTTGGGCTTGCGAAGGAGGTACTTGCTCTATCCAACGCCTGAAGTAGTATCACTGTACTCCATGTTGTGCTGACTCTTTCTACTCTGCCATGTCGCAGATGTCAATTTTGAGCCAGGCAAGATCTAGCAAGGGAACTGTTTTCTGGATGGCCCCTGAGGTTAGTCTATGCAGTTGAGCTATGATGCCTTCTCTACATCATGTTGGTCTTGCTTTTTCGAAAAAAGTCTAGTTTCCAACCCTGAACTCTGCCAGAAGTCCACTTTTCAACACTAAATTCTTAAACCGTTTGAATTGCAACCTCGAACTACTGAAAGCAGTCTGCTTTTCATCCTCGGGTGGTTTAGCAAGTGGTTTTGGTGATGTAGATGACATGTGTCCGCCATGTCATTGCCATGAACAAACATACACTACAAGAACAAACAGTCTAGAACAAACTCCACCATTTGGATAAAAAACTTCCAAAAAAAAATTGCTAGAAATGGAAGAAAAGGTGGTAGAAACGGATCAAAAAGCAGAATTTGATGATGTGGTGGTGGCGTGGTACACACGGCAGCCAAAACCACTTGTGAAACCACCTAAGGGTGTAAAGTTGACAGTTTCAATAGTTTGAGGTTGCATATCAAATGATTTTAGAGTTCAAGGTTGAAAAGTGAACTTTTACGAAAGTTCAGTGTCGAAAAGTGGACTTATTTCTACTTTTTTTAAACAAAGGCATCATGTTGGTCTTACACTCTCATGCAGAGGTCGGCACAATTGCACATCGTGTTCTTTACATTTCAAAAGGATAGAAAGGTTTTAAGAATATTTGAGTGTCTGATCTATGGTGTTTTTCTTTTTGACTTTTCTAGCCTTGCATTAGATATATCTTTATGACCTTAACGATCCAGTATATAAGTCTATGGTCCAAGTAGATAACCGTTACAAATATCTTGGGAGTACAACCTTAACTGATGTATGCGTAGGTTGCTTAGTAACTTGAAATTTGCAAGTACCATAATTGATGGTTCAGAGTTTAAAAATCCAAACAGTGAGTTATAACTGACAAATGGTTTGGAGATTGAGCATTGTAAGATACAGTGTGGGGAGACTTCATACTGTTACTTTTGGTACATTAATACTTTTGTTTGTCACGAAATGTTATTGGATTAGGTTTGGTGTTGAAAATTGCAAGCAATATTTTGCAGATTAGGTTTGGTGTTGAAAATTGCAAGCAATATTTGCATGTAACACATTATACTTATCTTCTTACTGTACCAAGTGTCTACATTTTGTGATGGTATGTTGTCATTCAGGTTGCTAAGGCTAAGCCACATGGGCCTCCAGCAGATATATGGAGTCTTGGCTGCACAGTTTTGGAGATGCTGACTGGCAAAGTTCCATACCCTGATATGGAATGGGTGCGTGTCTCTGTCACCTTGGTTTTCTGGAACAGCATATAAATTATAAATACTACAAGAAATGTAATTGAAATGCGCTGATGTACTGGAGCTGCATACTAAATTAATTTTTTTTAATGAAAATTTGTATGTGTAAGTATCATAATGCATAGTGGATACAAAAAAAATATCTGGGTAATGTTATTAATGTCTATTTTGATGTTTTTATTAGGAAAATCAGAAATGCATGCATACAAGTAGCAGATCCATTTCGTTGTATGTATTTGCATCTTGTGATTTTCTCAGTATCAGAGGTGTGTATTGTTACTGTCTGTGATGCAATCTTCTCTCCTGCGATGCAGACACATGCTTTGTTCAAAATTGGTACGGGAATACCACCAAACATTCCCAATACGTTATCAGAAGATGCACGGGATTTCATAGTGAGGTGTGTCCAATCAAATCCAAAGGATCGGCCATCTGCTGCTCAGCTGTTGGATCACCCTTTTGTGCAGAGACCACTGCAACATTAAGGCGTCTGATGTACTATTGTGTTGCTAACAAATTTGCTTGTACATAAGCTGGTAAGTCTTCCACCCTTTTCTCGACAAGTTAAGAAGTAGGGGTGCTTTGATCTCCTCTGACTCACTCAATAAAAGATTGAGTTGGTTGCATTTGCAAACATAATGAATTGTCTCTATTGCATTTTATAGATTTTAATTTTAACTGTGGAAAGCTGTGTGTGATACTGAGGAATGAGGATGACGGATGACCCCACAGTCCAGAAGTGTTCCTTGCTCAATGTCACATGTTGATTGTTTTTGTCGGAGGTCTGAAAATTCAAGTGTCTTCCTATCTGGTGACACATCCAGACATCCAGTTAAAAGGTAACTCTGCAGTCCGGATAAGATATGTTCAGTTAAAGAAATCTTGCTGGCTGATAGGATTTGATCCTTTTGGAGCTTCTCTGGTGTTTACTCCATGCCGATACGACTGTAAGGGTGGAACTCTATGGCCCTCTGTGCATACCATGAATTGGGTAACATTATGAATGCTATTTCGCCAGAGTTCTGAAGTCCATTATGGTCCATCAATATGAATTATTTGCTTGAAGAAAAACAAGGGAAATGGTCTAGAAGGACTATTAGCGGCATCTCACCAGAGTGTTATACTTGAGCACTGGACTTGCTCCATTTCTCTCAGTCGCGCTCTGTCTACTTATGTCTAAATACCTGCCGCAAGTGTTTGTGTTCATTATTTGACATGTTGATCAAACTGGAAGTCGTACTCTAGTGTCCAATTGTAGATTCAAAGATGTGGATAGTGGAGGTGTTTATGTGTGGAGTGCTAAGTGCTCACACAACACTGCACTTTTCTGACCGTGTCTCCGTACCTCTACAGTCCATTTTCTGTTGCTGATGTAAACCGATTGTATTGTCCATGTTGTCTACTGTTTTACATGGAAATTAAGTTTGTTTCCATCCGAGAGGGTGCAGAATATCAGTGCCTGTGTTTGACCAAGCTGATTAAATATAATGATACAAGGTGTGCTTCCGATCAAAGATGTCGAAATGAAAAGATCCATCTCATCATTTGAATTACTGTACATGTTGGATGCCTTCTCTTGAGGATGTACAGGCAGCGGGAAACCACAATGGCCGAAAAACCGCAGACGACAATTTTCTGATCTAAACTTGGTCCATCTTATGGATGGATAAGCAAAGAGGTCCTCTTTACAAATGTTCGAAAAGGCCTGTGCTGGTGCCTACCGAAAGTCTTCAGTCTTGCGCATTCTTAGCAGCCACCTGAGTGCTCATTCACAAGTCATATCCTGCCATCTCATGCATGAGCAGGCCAAGCATCTCGGATGTTTCCGCAGCATGCTGATGGGACCGATCACCGCAGACAAACTCATGCACATCGCCGTCGATCTCCACGGCACTGCAACCTGGCCTCTTCTTCACTCCCCGCGCTTTCATCAGCTTCCGGACCTTGCCCGCGCCGTCCCATTTCCCGACGGCCTCGTAGATGTTCGACAGCAGCACGTAGTTGGAGTCGCCGCCGGAGTCCAGCTCGAGAAGGTACTGCATCAGCTGCTCGGCCATGTCCACGTCCCCGTGCATCCGGCATCAAGCGAGGAGAGCTCCGAGCACAACCTCATTTGGCCGCATCGGCATGGTCTCCACCACCCGCATCGCCTCGTCCAGGCGCCCGGCCCGGCCGAGCAAGTCGACCACGCACCCGTGGTGCTCCATCCTCGCAGCAATGCCATACTCCGTCCCCATGGTGTCGTAATACTTCAGCCCCTCGCCGGTGAGACCGGCATGGCTGCAGGCCGTGAGCACGCCGGTGCGCGTCACCGCGTCCGGCTTGAACCCCTCCCGCCGCATCTTCTTGAAATGCTCGATCGCGTCCGTGCACCGTCCATTCGCAGCAAACCCGACGATCATCGAGTTCCACGAAACCACCGTCCGTTCCTCATGCTGCCAAATACCTGCCGCGCGAACTTCACCTGCCCGCACCGCGCGTACATGTCGATCAGCGAGTTGGCGACCCGGACATTGCGCTCCAACTGCTTGATCACGACGCGATGCACCCACATCCCGAGCCCGAGCGCGCCGACCTCGGCGCACGCAGAGATGGCAGCTATCGACGTGACGTAGTCCGGCTCAACGCCGTCCAGCAGCATGGAGCGGAAGCAGTCGATCGCATCGTCATGGCGCCCGTTCTTGACGCACCCGTCGATGAGCGCCGTCCACGAGACCTTATCCGGGGCCGGCATCCCGTCGAACACCTCGCGCGCAGTGGTGACGAGGCCGTTGCGCATGAGGCCGGTGATTAGGTGACGGTGGACCTGACGGGCATGTAGCCGAACAGCTGGAGGGCGAGGTGGGGGAGGCCGGGCGCGAGGTAGAACCGCGCGAGGCAGTGGAGAGGAGGAGGTGGGAGTGTCAGATCCCGGAAGGAAAATGACAACGAGATTACAAGAAACAGGGGAATTCGATCGGGAAACGGGATGATACCCTGGTTTCTTCTATAGATCGATATAGTATTTAGGTATTGTTTGCAATGAAGTAGTTCAGAGATGAGTTTCAGATCGGCTACACCCCAGCCTTAATAGGGAATAGAGTAGGTAAAGTTAACAGCAAACTACTCCTTTGACGGAAAAAGAAACGACAACAGCTGGATTTGCCACAGTACGATATCAGAGCCGTCGAGCGCTAAACTGACAGTGAAAGCGAGACGGCCGTTGAGTGAGCTCCCGTTAGCGCGGCAATAGCCTGACAGTGCCTCCTCCTCAGAAGTTCCTTGTCCTCAAGGAACACCACCGTGTGCTTGCCATGACTGGACAGTCTGCTTGAAGAACTCAGGAAAGGCGTGTTTGATGAAATCCGCATCTTCCCAGGTAGCTTCTTCCGGAGACAAATTGATCCACTGCACTAACCATTGAACAACGGCGACATTGTTGCGCGGGATTTGCCGAACCTGAAGAACAAGCTCTGGGGCGTTGTGAATAGTACCATCAGGATCGATGAGCGGGAGATCTGGACTTGGTACTGCCTTGGGGCCCAAGTGTTTCTTCAATTGGCTGACATGGAACACGGGATGGATATTTACACCATCGGGCAACAGGAGTTGATAAGCAACCTGGCCAATGCGACAAAGAATTTTGAACGGGCCGTAAAACTTGCTATGCAGTTTCAGAGGACCGCGAAACCCAAATGCAGCCATGCGATAGGGCGCCATCTTTAGATAGACCATGTCCCCTGGAGCGAATTGGCGTTCGGTTCTATTCAGATCAGCATACTTTTTCATGCGGGATTGAGCCACCGACAGATTGTGTTTGAGCTGGGTAAGCATATCCTGTTTAGCTTGGAGGAAGTCCTTGGCGTTGAGATCAGCAGGACCAGGAACTGAGAGTTCGCTGATGAGAGGAGGAGGATAACCATACAAAGCTTGAAAAGGTGTGAGTTGAAGGGCTGTATGGAATGACGTATTGTACCAGAACTCAGCTAATGAGAGCCAAGACATCCACTGCTTCGGAGCATTGAAAGTCATACACCGGAGGTAATTCTCCAAACATTGATTAACTCGTTCGGTCTGACCATCCGACTGGGGATGATAAGCCGAGCTATAGCGAAGCTGGACATTCAAGGATTGGAAGATAGCTTTCCACATCGCGCTTGTAAAAATCCTGTCACGGTCAGAAATAATAAGAAGAGGAGGCCCGTGTAGCTTGATTATGTTGTCCAAGAAAGCAGTAGCAACTGAGTCGACAGTATAAGGATGAGCAAGAGGAATAAAGTGGGCATATTTAGTCAATTTGTCGACGACCACGAGAATAACTTCTTTGCCGTGCGACTTGGGGAGACCTTCAATGAAATCCATTGAAATATGAGTCCAAGCCATATCGGGAATTGGGAGGGGATCAAGCAGCCCAGGATAATGGCATTGCTCATGTTTGGACCGCTGACAAACTGGACAAGTTGAAACCCAGTGCTCGATTGTCTTTTTCATGCCGGGCCAATAGAAGAGGCGCTTGATTTTCTGATAAGAGGCGCGCATCCCAGAATGCCCGCCCACGGCTGAAGTGTGCAATGCGGCGATTAGTTTGTCACGAAGAGTAGAAGTGTTGCCCACTGCAATTCTCCCTTATAGCGAATGATGCCGGATGTAAAGGAATAAGGGGATGAATCAGCAGGAGGGGAGATCAAAAATTGTTCATACAGTGGTTTGAAATAGTCATCCTGAAGATAACTTTCTGAGATCTCTTGTATCCAAAGGGGCTTTACTTCAGAAATGGCCAAGACATGGCAAAATTGCCGAGACAGTGCATCCGCAACAATGTTTTCCTTCCCTTTCTTGTATTCCAGAGAAAATCAAACTCCAAAAGCTTGAGCATTAACTTATGTTGAATACCATCAGCAATGCGCTGCTCTGAAATGTATTTGAGACTCTGTTGATTCGTTTTGATAATGAGCTTATTTCCCAGGAAATAATGCCTCCATCTCTTTAATGCTTCAATAATGGCCAAGGCTTCTTTTTCATATGTAGACAGGGCAGCATTTTTGAGGCATAAAGCTGTGCTGAAATACGCTATAGGTCGACCCTGTTGCATGATCACAGCACCTAAACCCGTGCCTGAGGCGTCCGTTTCCAAGTGAAAAGGAGCAGAAAAATCAGGGAGAGCCAATATAGGGGCAGAAATGAGAGCCTGCTTGAGGGTATTGAAGGCCTGCTCCTGAAGATCTGTCCAAAGGAATTGCCCTTTCTTCAGCAGATCATGTAACGGTCGGCAGATGATCCCGAAGTTCTTAATGAAGCGTCGATAGTAACCAGCCAAGCCCAAGAAGCTGCGGAGCTGGGTGACCGAAGTAGGAGCGGCCCAATCAGCAATTGCTCGAATTTTCTCAGGATCCGTAGCAACACCCTTGCCGGAAAATGACATGGCCCAAGTACTCGATATGATCCACTGCAAAAACACACTTACTGAGCTTAGCCACGAGGGCATGTGTGCGGAGTAAAGAGAGTGTAGTCCGAAGATGATGTAAGTGCTCAGTTTGGTTTTGGCTGTACACGAGTATGTCGTCAAGAAGACTAGTATGAATTTTCGGAGAAAAGGAGCGAAAATGTCATTCATTAGTGCTTGGAAAGTGCCAGGGGCATTAGAGAGGCCAAAGGGCATGACTAGATACTCAAAATGCCCATAGTACGTTCGGAAAGCTGTCTGGGAATGTCTTGATCATGCATTCGAATTTGGTGATAGCCCGAACGCAAGTCCAATTTGGAGAAAATCTGAGCACCATGTAACTCGTCCAGCAAGTCTTCAATAACAGGTATGGGAAATTTGTTTTTGATTGTTTGAGCGTTCAGGCGTCTGTAATCCACACAAAGCCGCCAAGAATTGTCCTTTTTCCGCACGAGAATGGCGGGAGAAGCATAGGGACTTTGGCTGGCGCGAATGACTTTTGTAGCGAGAAGTTGCCGGATCTGCTGTTCATTTCATCTTTTTGTGTGTGCGGAACTCTGTAGGGGCGCACATGAGGTGGTTGAGAATTAGGGAGCAGGGGAATCCGGTGATCGCATGGTCTGTGGGGTGGAAGTTCAGAGGGCTCCGCAAAAACATCAGTGAATTGTTGAAGTAGGCGTTGCACTGGAAGAGATAAAGGAGCAGTAGTGTGTGCTGTCACAGTCATAGCGCAAACATGGAAAAGAAAACCCTTCGCGCCCTTAGCCAAAAGGGAAGACAGGTGCTCCGAACCAATCTCCTGGAGCTTGTCAGATTGAAACATGTCTTGAAGGTAACCGGGTGCAGACCATTGCAAGTGATGGAGAAGTCATTCGTAGCAAAGTTGAATGAAACTGGGCTATGCAAAGATAGCCAATCACAGCCCAAAATCACATCATGAGATGGCAAATGGAGGATGCGGAAGGAGTGCTGAAAGGAGTGTTTAGCAACAGTGAATGAACAATCAGGGACATACGAGTCAGATGTCAGCATACCACCTCCAGCGACAGTAATACAGCGAGATGGAGCAGGAGAAATGACACAATTGGATTTAAGGGCAAAGGCCTGGTCCATAAATGTGCCGCTGCTGCCTGAATCAATTAATGCCACGGTAGTAAAGCCTCCCACAGAAACGAGAACACAAGGAGCTGCAGAGGTTGGAAAACCATGCAGTGCTTGCAGCGACAAATGCATGACGTGAACAGTGTTATCTGAAACGTCGTCCTGCTGCTTAGTGTCCATATCCTCTGGATTGGTAAGTTGATCAGCAGATTCGGGCTGGTCCTCCTGAAGCAAGTTAATGGTGGGAATCTTGGTGCATTTATGACCCGGAACCCATTATCACCGCAACGCCAACACTCACCAGGCTTCCGTGGACGAGAAGGTGGCGGGGGAACTAGCTCAGGTTGATGTAAAGTCCGTAGTGGTGTAGTTTGGAACTTTCCCAGAGGAGCCTGCTGAGGGACTGAATTTTTGGAAGGTGGGAAGGTATGCTGGGAATTGCTTCTTTGCAGGGTGAGAATGTTCCATATCCCGAGCAAGCCAAAAAGCTTCTGTTAAGTTTGGAGGACGCAAAGGACGCAGTTGATATTTATGCCATCACGTAGCCCATTAACAAAGCAACGGACAAACCAAGCTTCAGTTATCTCAGGATTTTCTTCCGAAACCGTGGCCATGAGCTCCTCAAACTGCTCAGCATACTCAGTCACTGTCAAAGTGTTTTGCTTCATCGAGTTAAAGTGTTCAACTAATTGATAAGCGCTGTGGCCAGAGAAGCGTTGCAGAATCATGGTACAAAAAGCAGTCCAGGAGGGCGGGTGTTGAAGGATTTTGGAGCGACGAAGCCACACATCAGCGCGACCCATGATGTACAGTTGGGCAATGGGTAATTTGTACTCATCAGGGTAGCAGTCATCTGAAAGCACTTCTCACATTGGCGGATCCATTCAACAGGGTTATCGCCGTTGAAGCGAGGGAAGTCCAAGCGAGGTCCTTGGTAATGGACTTGAGAAATTGTGCACGCATGTCCGTTTCATAGTCTTTAGTGTACTGAGCCCAAGGGTCGCTGAGATGGCCAGTGAGGGGAAATGGTGGAGCAGCAGTGGTGCGGTCCATAAGCAGACTGGTGCTGAGGAGGTGCCGGAAATGGAAAACCCGGAGGAGCGGAACGACGAGCAGGAGGCAGAGGTGTGGAACTGCGCTCGGCGAGTAGCTCCTGCTCATAAACCAAACGCCGGCGAAGAGCCTCCATGTCGACTGGCCGGTGCTGGTGGCCCATCAGATCCGGTTGGTCCGGGAAAGGAGGAGGTGGATCTGCATCAGCATGAACGGAACGGAAGAACCCGGAAGATCCGCTGGACCAGGAGGTTTTCAGAGTCTTCAGAACGCCTGCAACACCCAACATCTGTTGCCCCAAATCGCCCAGGGCCTTGTGCACCCCTTCCAGAGAGAGTTGGAACTGATCTTGCTTGGTAGACATAGTCTGGAGATCAGAACGCATAGTGAGGATTTCCTGTTGATTTTCAAGAACCTCCTGCTTGAGTAGTTGGAACTCGGCGGCGTGATCATCGCCATCAACCGAGCTTTTGCCACGACCCATCACCACGATTGGAACGACGGAGGGGGAATTTTACCACCGGAAAAACCGCGCAACCAGACTCCGGCGTCCAATCCTGCCGCCGCCTCGCGCCTGCGCCGCCGGAGATGCCCCAATTAGCGATGGACCTGGGATTTTACAACGGCGAAGTGTTCGCGGGCAACCAGTCCTCACGGCTAATCGGCACCCGAATGAAATTCACCGCCGCCAAATCGCCGCCGGAAAGAACACCGCCGCCGCCACGAAAGAGGAAAGTGGGTGGGATTAGGGTGGGATTTAGCAGTTCTTCAAGAACCAAGCACCCCAATTAGAAATCCGCCTCCAAGGATTGGGGAGCTCTGATACCAATTGTCAGATCCCGGAAGGAAAATGACAACGAGATTACAAGAAACAGGGGAATTCGATCGGGAAACGGGATGATACCCTGGTTTCTTCTATAGATCGATATAGTATTTAGGTATTGTTTGCAATGAAGTAGTTCAGAGATGAGTTTCAGATCGACTACACCCCAGCCTTAATAGGGAATAGAGTAGGTAAAGTTAACAGCAAACTACTCCTTTGACGGAAAAAGAAACGACAACAGCTGGATTTGCCACAGTATGATATCAGAGCCGTCGAGCGCTAAACTGACAGTGAAAGCGAGACGGCCGTTGAGTGAGCTCCCGTTAGCGCGGCAATAGCCTGACAGGGAGGGGAAGAGCTTGAGGGCGAGAGCGTGGAGCGAGAGCACGAGGGGGCGGGCGAGCGGGGAGGAGGGGGAGCCGGCGCCGCACCCACCAAATCCGACGCTCCCCAGCCATCCGCCATTACAAAAACACCTTTCCCCCAAATCACCAAGTCGCACTCACTAGCCGCAAACCCCTCCCGAGTCAAATCCCACTCACGCGCGGACGCGTCTCGGTCTCCCTCCCTCCCTCTCTCTCTCTCTCTCTCCCCTCCCTCCCTCTGGCCAACGCCAACGCCAACGCCCGCGCCCCGCCGGAGCGGAGCCCACCCATGGCGACGCCTCAGCGGCCGCGCACGCGGGCACGGCCCCAGCTCGCCTCCCCCCACGCCAACGCCAACGCCCGCGCCCGCGCCCCGCCGGAGCGGAGCCCACCCATGGCGACGCCTCAGCGGCCGCGCACGCGGGCACGGCCCCAGCTCGCCTCCCCCCACGCCAACGCCAACGCCCGCGCCCGCGCCCCGCCGGAGCGGAGCCCACCCATGGCGACGCCTCAGCGGCCGCGCACGCGGGCACGGCCCCAGCTCGCGCGCACCAACGCCATGCGGAACTCCTCCTACTCCGCGGAGGCCGGCCACGGCGCCGCCACCCTCGCCGGCATCTTCGCCGCCCTCGCCGCCGCCGGCGCCGGCGCCGGCGTCGCCGCCGCCGCCGCCGCCGGCGTCGCCGCGGCCGCCGCCGCCGGCGTCTCCGCCGCCGCCGCCGCCGGCGTCTTCGCCGCCCTCGCCGCCGCCGCCGCCGGCGCCGGCGTCGCCGGCGCCGCCGCCGCCGCCGCCGCCGGCCTCGCCGCCGGCCACGGCGACGCCACCCTCGCCGGCGTCTTCGCCGCCCTCGCCGCCGCCGCCGCCGGCGGCGGCGTCGCCGCCGCCGCCGCCGCCGGCGTCTTCGCCGCCCTCCTCGCCACCGGGCCGCCGGCGCCGGCGCGCGAGTACGCGTCGCAGACGAGCTTCCGCATTCGCGGTGGACGCGGCGGCGCGGAGGAGGTCGCCGAGCTCTTCCGCAAGGTCGGCCTCTCCGGCCCCGAGGACTTCACCATCCCACCGGCCATCTACGCCGCCGCCATGTCCCACCTCCCCAACCCCTCCCGCCGCCGCGCGTCGCTGGAGGCGTCCCCTGGAGCGGGAGAGGGAGCGGGCGCCGAGGGTACTTCGTCCTCTTCGCCCCCATCCGAGGTTCCAGAAATTTCTGAACACGGGGTCATGGTCACGACGAGGCTGGAGACAGCCGGGGATGGGGAGGAAGCTGCGTTGGCCAGCAAATCGGTCCAATCGGAGATCATCGAAGTTTCGGCACGAACCTATGAAGGATCTGTGGCTGAATCGAGCAGCAGACTGGTCGAATCGGAGATAGTGGAAACCTCAAGACGAGAGGTCACGGCTGCGCCTGAGGCGGAGAATGCAGGCGAAGAAAAGGAGGACGACAAATTGGTCGAAGTGGATACATTACGAGAGGAGAGGAGAAGGGAGGTGGTTGTGGAGGCCAAAAGGGAGACTACCGGTGCCTTGGCTCTGGTTGTCGCAGAGTCCACTTCACATGACATCGAGCATTTGGTTTCGCCATCGCCAAGTAGACGGTTTAGGAGAACCATCACGTCCTGGGTCAAGGGAGAGCATATTGGGAGCGGATCGTTTGGGGTCAGTGTACGAGGCGATCAGCGAGTAAGTTTCGATGTGCGTACCTTGTGAAGATTATATATTTCGTTTCGTCAATGTTTATGTTTTTGCATTTGCTGATTTGATATTTGATAGAGCCCAGTAGCAACAGCGTTAGTTATGATCTATGGAGAGAAATCAGAATAGATGTATCATAATTGAAGTCAATATTCATTCTCATCCGACCACAGCATAGCCTAGCAGTGTGGCACCTTGTCTCTCTAGCCGATGACCAGCTCGATTCCCACCATCCACAGGTTTGGCGAGTTATTTATGTGGATTTTCGACTAGATTTTTCAGGGATTTGAACCTTGACTCATGGATTGTGAGCCTTGACATGATTACGCTAGACATTGTTTCCACCTTCTAAAAAAAAGAAGATAGTTTTGGTAGATCATTGCTGAAATTGGGTAATGATGTGATGTGTCTGCTATCGAGTTCACCGATGTACAGGAGCATAGTTGTGAAAGGTATGTCCCAGGATTTTTAGAGGCCGAATAACAATTTTGCCATCACCTTCGCACAATAAGGCTTTTTGTATCAGAAACTAAGTATTCGATTGACGCGCCCACGTCATTGTTCTCTACTGGTTGTTTGCGGCAAAATGGTCTTGACGTAGGCAGGCATTAAGACTTTGCAAATTGGTTTGATCCATTGCAACTGTTTAGATTATTTAGTTCTTGGCCAGATTGAGTGAACCACAACATATTTGTTAGCAACCTTAATTAAAGTAGTTAGACATAATGATGCAACATCTTATCTGACATGCTAAATTGGTTATGTACTCATGCCCTACTTTTACCCTTCATATGGAAAAAATAAATTAATTAGGTGAACCTCTAATTGCATAACTCTATTATAATACCTGGATGGCTGGATACCATCTACGCCACTTTCTGAGAAATGTGACCTTAGCTATTGAGCATTTGACGAAGAACCAGAAAAGCACATGCTCATGTTCTGCAACAAAATATTTCACTGACTGGTTGTAACATTGCTTTTACAGTGATGGGTTTTTCTTTGCTGTCAAGGAGGTGTCATTACTTGACCAAGGAAGCAATGCGAAACAGCGCATGGAGCATGTGAGTTGTGGGTTATGACATGTTTCAGCATTTGTCGGTTACACTGCTTTGAACATTATGTTTGTTATTACTCAACCCTGGTTATATTTAACACTCAACCAAATATTGATTTTTCTCAAGGTCCACTGAGATTAGTTGTGAATCATTTGGTTTCAGGAAGTATCACTCTTGAGTCGTTTGGAGCATGACAATATAGTTCAGTATTATGGAACAGACAAGGTAGTTCTCTAATTACTTATGGCTCTTAAATTCATTACAGAGTATAATTATTACCAGCATGTACTTTTCATTATTTTCTGTTCGTTTTCCTTCTGGGAATTGCATAATTTGAGATTTGGCCCATGTAGAGATTTCTCAGCTGGATTTCATTTTATGCTGCTTTTAGATTGCATGCTTTCTCTGAGTAAACGATATTTGTCTGACATCAACTGCTGATTCTACATATTTACATTAAATCTGGTGGGGTGAGTGTCTCGCAGGGAGATGGAAAATTGTATATTTATCTTGAACTTGTGACTCAAGGCTCTTTGGCAGCTATATATCAAAAATATTGTTTACAAGATTCACAAGTCTCAGCATACGCAAGGCAAATTTTGAATGGTTTGAACTATCTACATCAGCGGAATGTGCTGCACAGGTGAGTTACTAGAATGCTCTGTCAGATTGACAGTCTACTCTACTTTAGATTTTTCTTTCGTTAGGTACTTACTTATCTGTATTATATTTCTTGCTGGCTATTAAGAGCCTGTTCATTCGCTACATTACCAGAGACATCAAATGTGCAAATATCCTAGTTGATGCAAATGGATTGGTTAAATTGGCAGATTTTGGGCTTGCGAAGGAGGTACTTGCTCTATCCAACGCCTGAAGTAGTATCACTGTACTCCATGTTGTGCTGACTCTTTCTACTCTGCCATGTCGCAGATGTCAATTTTGAGCCAGGCAAGATCTTGCAAGGGAACTGTTTTCTGGATGGCCCCTGAGGTTAGTCTATGCAGTTGAGCTATGATGCCTTCTCTACGTCATGTTGGTCTTGCTTTTTCGAAAAAAGTCTAGTTTCCAACCCTGAACTCTGCCAGAAGTCCACTTTTCAACCCTAAATTCTTAAACCGTTTGAATTGCAACCTCGAACTACTGAAAGCAGTCTGCTTTTCATCCTCGGGTGGTTTAGCAAGTGGTTTTGGTGATGTAGATGACATGTGTCCGCCATGTCATTGCCATGAACAAACATACACTACAAGAACAAACAGTCTAGAACAAACTCCACCATTTGGATAAAAAACTTCCACAAAAAAAATTGCTAGAAATGGAAGAAAAGGTGGTAGAAACGGATCAAAAAGCGGAATTTGATGATGTGGTGGTGGCGTGGCAGACACGGCAGCCAAAACCACTTGTGAAACCACCTAAGGGTGTAAAGTTGACAGTTTCAATAGTTTGTGGTTGCATATCAAATGATTTTAGAGTTCAAGGTTGAAAAGTGAACTTTTACGAAAGTTCAGTGTCGAAAAGTGGACTTATTTCTACTTTTTTTAAACAAAGGCATCATGTTGGTCTTACACTCTCATGCAGAGGTCGGCACAATTGCACATCGTGTTCTTTACATTTCAAAAGGATAGAAAGGTTTTAAGAATATTTGAGTGTCTGATCTATGGTGTTTTTCTTTTTGACTTTTCTAGCCTTGCATTAGATATATCTTTATGACCTTAACGATCCAGTATATAAGTCTATGGTCCAAGTAGAGAACCGTTACAAATATCTTGGGAGTACAACCTTAACTGATGTATGCGTAGGTGCTTAGTAACTTGAAATTTGCAAGTACCATAATTGATGGTTCAGAGTTTAAAAATCCAAACAGTGAGTTATAACTGACAAATGGTTTGGAGATTGAGCATTGTAATATACAGTGTGGGGAGACTTCATACTGTTACTTTTGGTACATTAATACTTTTGTTTGTCACGAAATGTTATTGGATTAGGTTTGGTGTTGAAAATTGCAAGCAATATTTTGCAGATTAGGTTTGGTGTTGAAAATTGCAAGCAATATTTTGCATGTAACACATTATACTTATCTTCTTACTGTACCAAGTGTCTACGTTTTGTGATGGTATGTTGTCATTCAGGTTGTTAAGGCTAAGCCACATGGGCCTCCAGCAGATATATGGAGTCTTGGCTGCACAGTTTTGGAGATGCTGACTCGCAAAGTTCCATACCCTGATATGGAATGGGTGGGTGTCTCTGTCACCTTGGTTTTCTGGAACAGCATATAAATTATAAATACTACAAGAAATGTAATTGAAATGCGCTGATGTACTGGAGCTGCATACTAAATTAAATTTTTTTAAATGAAAATTTGTATGTGTAAGTATCATAATGCATAGTGGATACAAAAAAAAATATCTGGGTAATGTTATTAATGTCTATTTTGATGTTTTTATTAGGAAAATCAGAAATGCATGCATACAAGTAGCAGATCCATTTCGTTGTATGTATTTGCATCTTGTGATTTTCTCAGTATCAGAGGTGTGTATTGTTACTGTCTGTGATGCAATCTTCTCTCCTGCGATGCAGACACCTGCTTTGTTCAACATTGGTAGGGGAATACCACCAAACATTCCCAATACGTTATCAGAAGTTGCACGGGATTTCATAGTGACGTGTGTCCAATCAAATCCAAAGGATCGGCCATCTGCTGCTCAGCTGTTGGATCACCCTTTTGTTAAGAAGTAGGGGTGCTTTGATCTCCTCTGACTCACTCAATAAAAGATTGAGTTGGTTGCATTTGCAAACATAATGAATTGTCTCTATTGCATTTTATAGATTTTAATTTTAACTGTGGAAAGCTGTGTGTGATACTTAGGAATGAGGATGACGGATGACCCCACAGTCCAGAAGTGTTCCTTGCTCAATGTCACATGTTGATTGTTTTTGTCGGAGGTCTGAAAATTCAAGTGTCTTCCTATCTGGTGACACATCCAGACCTCCAGTTAAAAGGTAACTCTGCCGTCCGGATAAGATATGTTCAGTTAAAGAAATCTTGCTGGCTGATAGGATTTGATTCTTTTGGAGCTTCTCTGGTGTTTACTCCATGCCGATACGACTGTAAGGGTGGAACTCTATGGCCCTCTGTGCATACCATGAATTGGGTAACATTATGAATGCTATTTCGCCAGAGTTCTGAAGTCCATTATGGTCCATCAATATGAATTATTTGCTTGAAGAAAAACAAGCGAAATGGTCTAGAAGGACCATTAGCGGCATCTCACCAGAGTGTTATACTTGAGCACTGGACTTGCTCCATTTCTCTCAGTCGCGCTCTGTCTACTTATGTCTAAATACCTGCCGCAAGTGTTTGTGTTCATTATTGACATGTTGATCAAACTGGAAGTCGTACTCTAGTGTCCACTTGTAGATTCAAAGATGTGGATAGTGGAGGTGTTTATGTGTGGAGTGCTAAGTGCTCACACAACACTGCACTTTTCTGACCGTGTCTCCGTACCTCTACTGTCCACTTTCTGTTGCTGATGTAAACCGACTGTATTGTCCATGTTGTCTACTGTTTTACATGGAAATTAAGTTTGTTTCCATCCGAGAGGGTGCAGAATATCAGTGCCTGTGTTTGACCAAGCTGATCAAATATAATGATACAAGGTGTGCTTCCGATCAAAGATGTCGAAATGAAAAGATCCATCTCATCATTTGAATTACTGTACATGTTGGATGCCTTCTCTAGAGGATGTACAGGCAGCGGGAAACCACAATGGCCGAAAAACCGCAGACGACAATTTTCTGATCTAAACTTGGTCCATCTTATGGATGGATAAGCAAAGAGGTCCTCTTTACAAATGTTCGAAAAACCCTGTGCTGGTGCCTACCGAACAGGCCGAGCATCTCGGATATTTCCGTAGCATGCTGATGGGACCGATCACCGCAGACAAACTCATGCACATCGCCGTCGATCTCCACGGCACTGCAACCTGGCCTCTTCTTCACTCCCCGCGCTTTCATCAGCTTCCGGACCTTGCCCGCGCCCTCCCATTTCCCGACGGCCTCGTAGATGTTCGACAGCAGCACGTAGTTGGAGTCGCCGCCGGAGTCCAGCTCGAGAAGGTACTGCATCAGCTGCTCGGCCATGTCCACGTCCCCGTGCATCCGGCATCCCGCGAGGAGAGCTCCGAGCACAACCTCATTTGGCCGCATCGGCATGGTCTCCACCACCCGCATCGCCTCGTCCAGGCGCCCGGCCCGGCCGAGCAAGTCGACCACGCACCCGTGATGCTCCATCCTCGCAGCAATGCCATACTCTGTCCTCATGGTGTCGTAATACTTCAGCCCCTCGCCGGTGAGACCGGCATGGCTGCAGGCCGTGAGCACGCCGGTGCGCGTCACCGCGTCCGGCTTGAACCCCTCCCGCCGCATCTTCTTGAAATGCTCGATCGCGTCCGTGCACCGTCCATTCGCAGCAAACCCGACGATCATCGAGTTCCACGAAACCACCGTCCGTTCCTCATGCTGCCAAATACCTGCCGCGCGAACTTCACCTGCCCGCACCGCGCGTACATGTCGATCAGCGAGTTGGCGACCCGGACATTGCGCTCCAACTGCTTGATCACGACGCGATGCACCCACATCCCGAGCCCGCGGAGAGCGCCGCCGCCGCCGGCAAGTCCCCCTGCCGCGCCGGGCGATGGCGTACGTCCATAAGACGACATCTTGCCGCGGACGGCGGCGCGGCTTTGCGGTGGTGGGTTGAGCAGGTGGGGAGAGGGTGAGAGAGGAAGGGGCAGCCATTGCCATCAGCTTATGGCTGAGAAGCTTGGGCTGGAACAGTAGAACCTGACCAACTCTGCACCTTCTTGTTGCAGCTGCTGAACGTTTCCTCTCCTTTTTAAGCTGACGTGTGCAGCATTTTGTACACCACTGCTATAAAATTGTCCAGAATTACACACACTAAATCCTAGTTACATAAATAAAACAAGATGGCCAAGATCTGGTTTGTGAACATTACAATTGTCCTGTAATACATAGTTTGTGAACATTACAATCTACAACTTACATGTAAGGAAGGAAATTACCAATCTAGAACCGGACTGAAGAAAAGAAAGGCCACCCAAATGAAAATACATCAAACACGGGGTGGCGAAAAAGGAAGAAGGAACCAACAGATGCATTGAGCACAAGGTCCACACACATCAGAGTATAAGACCAGAAAAAATGGGCAGCTGCAATCTACATGATATTTTGAGCATTCCTGAAGAACAGAAATTACACTGGAGAAATGAAGCATCTCGCTCTTGACATCGGTTCTGACAAAAGAGCAGAACCATCAAAACCTGGTTCATCAGATGACGAAGTAGGAAGGGAGGTTGAGGCCTGAGGATGAAACCAAGCCAAGAAAAATATATTAACATAGCTGACATTCTTACTACACTGAATTCAGTCCCATATGATATCCTTCATCTTCACAAAACAGCTCCAACCTTGTGCAGCTTATTGTTTCACCCGACAAACTTTCTCAAGGTTCTGCCCTCATGCTAATTACCACATCCAATCTCTCAAGTCTCAATGTTACTTCCAGTGAATCTGGACTTTATTGATTCAACTGCATGTTCCTTCCAGTCTGACAGAGATGCAAATGGCAGCAAACCAGCCAAGCATGGGAGAATCAAGGACAGCGAGGCATAAAATATGTACCGCCGGACCCAATACGGCAAACCTACAGCCTTGGTCCTCTCAGTCACAGTAATAGGACCGTACAGAACACGATATAAAAGCGATGGGTAACTGTTTCCAAGTAAATGGATGGTGCAAAGGACCTCCCAGAATACGAGCCAGATATTTCCATCGCCACCGAGGGTGTCAACGCATAACCTTCCAGCAAAACCACAAAAAACTCCCAGTAACACAACATTGAATGTTATTGGCATGTTCGGTCCAGTCATTGCAGAACGGTGGAATATCAACCAAGCAATCAGTAGAACCATCAACATGCCGAATGATATCCTTGTTGTTGCTATTAAATGACATCTGAAAAACAGCAACCCCGAGTTGAAAGCTGACACTGAATTTGGCATCCACCAAGATTTAGACTCCTGCAGAACAAGTCAAAAGAAAAGGAGATGAGCTTCTTATTATTCAAATATTTGCTAGCAGTCAAATGGCAATGAATGATAATGGCACATACCCTCGAAGCGGCTGCACAAGCTGCAGTAACAGCGGTTATTCGCTGGTATGAATAAATATATGTTCCATATCCGAAACAGACAGACATAAATACTACTGCAGTAAGAAGCATATCTATAAGCCTCTTGAGGAGTTCTGCAAGTCTTGTGTCCTCCATTTGAGTCCTAAATTTCTCCTGTTTGAAAGAAGCTTTCTGAAATCCCATAGAAATCTTGACCTTCTCTAACATGTGTGAGTAGGAGCTGAGAGCTAACTGAGATTGCTTTAGTTGCAACTTTCTCATGTTAAGTCCTATTTCAAGTTCCTTGAGCTCATTTGAACGAACTTGCTCATTCAGAGATCTCTCAAATACATTAAGAATGTCCTGATCAGATTCTGGACTAGATCTGCTCCGAGGAAGCTGAACCAGCTGCTGACTGACACCCGCATGAAGAATAATCTGCTTATCCATGGAATTAGAGAGTGTATTCTGCTGGACCTTATGTATCGGGCCACTCAGTTTGGTTTCAGCCACAGGATTACCATCACTGTGAGAACGTTGAGGGGTATCTTGCTTATAGACAGGTGCCCCATTGAGAAGATGAAGGGTCTGCAGTGTACTGCCAAATGATTTCTCAAAGTTCCTCATGAAATTATCAAACCTGTCGCCATATATCTACAGAGAAGTTATGTCAGATATACCAAACCTGTCGAAGCAGGGTTGTGAACAAGAAGCTGAACCAGTCATACATTTGTTAAGGACTCGTTCACTGCTGAGGTACACATCAGCATCAAGATTCAGTGTTAACGAATCCATGGTTATGTTCTAATCTAAAGTAATTACTTGTGAAAAAACTAAAGACATGGAGTGCACACCTTTGAAAGGAAATCTGGTTGTAATCTTCCTCCAGAACCACCGGTTTTATTCAGAACCTGCAACAGGGAAAGGCATAGGCCCTTGTTATTCAGTAGTCAGGACTGAGTATTAACTAGTGAATTAACTGAATTTTCCCTCTGCCAACAAGGATTAATTAGTGACAAGAAGATTACAAATGACAAGTTGAGTCCATGCTTCTGAACAGTTCATTTTGGTACCTAATCAACTTCAGTTCAATAGGTTTATGAAGAAGTTGATGCTTAACAAACGGAAATCACTAAGTCAATCAGCATTACTCCCAAGGATAGACATTCAAAACTAGCTAGACCCTAGTGGCGCCCTTTGACAATTCATCACCATAATTATGTATCTAACTTCAAAAGGTACATTCAAATGGCAAATTTTGCATTGAACAACCAAAATATACTAACTGTCAACTGAGCAAGAGCAATATGAAAATGGGCATTTATCATCAAATTAAGGAAGCTGTCAATTTATTACAAATCTTAAAAGGAAAAGTATTACGTTTGCACCATTGAACCTAACAACTTCTTTGTTTCCATCTTCAAATAACACTTGAACCTCAAGAGAATATGATCCCAAGATTGACAGACTGCACGGATGTTTGGCTCAGTAACCAATAGAGGCATGAAACAAAAACCTTTTGCACCGAGCCACGTCAATAAAATTCAATAGATTGAGCAATATTTCATGTTCAATAAGAAAATGTAGCAACACTCCGTTTCCATATTGCATCCTCCAGATAAGATATTCACGAAATTGTACATTCAATAGACTATGGCAAATACAATTGGACATTGGCAAACTAAGTTAAAGCCAGAACAATCAAGTGTGGGCAGATAGCATCACAGCAACACAATCACCCGATTTAACCCTCGCTCCGGTGACCTATCCTACCAAAAAGGGACGACGTGCTCTAAATGGCTATCCAAAGAGGGCATGTTACTCGAAACTTCATCAATTATACAACGCGACGGTCATTTGAACAAATTACAGCGAAAACAGAACACCTTTTTCACAGAAGAACAAGAAATTACCATCGTATTAGCATTTATGCAAGTATAGCAAACAAACTACTTCCGAGAAGACAGAGGCGCCTAAGTCCTCAACCTGTTGGGTGCCAAACCCAACACTATCGTCCGGAATTGCATCAAAGCTGCAAATATCCGACTAAATCATACTATAAAATCTCCTCAATGTAGCCATTAGACTCATTGTCATCCTATTGATTACAAGGGCTATCCGAGTCTAAATAGAACAAATTAACTCCAAAAGTATCTTCGTAGCTTCATCGCACTAATCCAAGACACCCAAACAGGGCAAGAACAGGCCAAAAAAAACGCATAAGGGAAGTAAAAATCGAACCTTTTGGCCACCATTCAATCAAGAAACAAGCCAAGAACCCGAGGAAACGCTCACCTGGGCAAGAACCGCCGCGAAGGACATCCCAAGAGGCAGCGCGAGGTCCTGCACGACGTCACCGGCGCCCTTGCTGCCGCCGCCTCCTCCTTCCCGAACGGGCAGCGGCCGCCGCCGCCGCAGCCGCAGGTGCACCCCCTTGTGCAGCCGGGAGAGCCTGGAAGCCGAGCCACACGACGACGCCGACGAGGACGCCCCGTCTGCCTCCGGCGAGTCGCCAACGACATGGGCCCCATCCATACGGAATGGGCGGGCCCTCTAGCCAAGGGAGTAGAAAATGCTGTCCCTGTTGGTTGTGCTCGTGTTTTGCGCGTGTAGATTCGGGTGGGGTTTCTTAACGGAGGCGATAGAGAGCCCCTTCAATGCACATGTGTTTAGATGAGATACTAAGTGTATAAAAATGTTTAGCAACTAAATTTTTTTTAGTACATAGGTGTTTAGCTTTTTATAGCTAAGTTTCTTTCATTTAATTATTTAGCAACTAAACTCCTCAATATATAGATGTCACATAGGTGTTTTGCATAGATCCACGCGCTTAGCATCGTTTCTTTCTGAAAACATCAAAACTATCTCTCTCCTTCTTAATTACCCCGTCACATTATCTTCTTGTCTATGTGACATGTCTTAGCACCAGTCCAAATTGAAGCATTGGGAGGAGCCTGAAAGGCAAGTCGAAGTGAGGCGAAATGGCGTCATAACGAGGCCAAGTTAACCGTAGGAGCAATCATGGAAGCATCTACAATAGACAGTCTTTTTCATCGAATAGAATTACATCGTATAATAATAGAAAATTTTATCTTTTACTATATTTAATAAAAGTTATTTGTGCCTCTAGTATACTTAACTTTAGAGGTATAAACTTTTTCATAGCCTTTTGTTTGCTAAGAGAAGGTATGTTTTTTTCTCTTCATTCTATTTTCTTCATGTTAACAAAAATTATATATAGCATGACGGCTGATGTTGCGCTATTGGGGAGGCTCTTGTGCATGTAAAATGTAAACGCCTGCTGCCTCTGTTCTGTTAGGCTTTAGATCTGTTTCTTTCCTTCTTCTTTGTTCCTTTTTGATCATTTTACAAACTTTGAACTTTGAAGATGTTTATGGAAGGTTATGTCTACGAACTAGTACCGTGTTGTTTCCGATCAGTTGGAATTCCGAACTGTTCAACTAAGATTTATGTACGAAATTAGCGAGTTCCATAAACTGTTCCAAGAGCATATACAAAAGCAGAGGTTCGGCTGGAATTGCACGCCGTTCTGTTACCAACAGAAAAGGGGGAGGTTATTCTTGTTTGGGCTGGGTGGACTGCCACACCACTTTGGGCCTTGTACTGGCGCTCGCTCTGTGCTATACTTTTTTATGCGGCTGGCTAGGCCTGGCTCCATCTCCAATTCTCCATAGCTGCCACACTACATGGCTGACATCTACCACTTGATCCACACCGAAAACGCCCCGTTCGGCCCGTGGTCGGAACTCGAAATGCCACGCCCGTCCGCGGCTCCGGGCCTAGTTGTTTCCCAGGTTCTCCGTTATGCTCTGCTCTGCTCTGCTCCACGCCACCTCGGAGTGGCCGCTCCGGCCCGTCGGTTTGGGCGACGACGCTCATAAACGTGTGCCGCTGCCACAGCGGTGGGTAGGCTCCGCAGTGCGGTGACGTTGCCGGTGCCGGTGCCGGTGCCGGTGCCGGTGCGGGACACATGATCTGCGTACGTGCAAAGCTTCGTTTCAGCTGTCCCTGGCCTGCCCTGTTACCACGGTGCGCTCGGTCACGGCTAAGATGTGTGGACTCCAATCGGTCGTCACGTTTCACCAGATCCACGGAGCAACTTCGTGTGTAAGCACATTGTGCCAAAAGAAAAGGGCACTGTTAAGGTAGCACTCAATCACACGAGATTACAGAGATTTGGTAGCTAGATACAAGAGCAGAAAGAATTGGGGGTTGAGGACGAGAGCCTGAGGTGGGAGAAAGAGAGCCGGCCGCCAGTTCCCTGATCCCTTCGTTACTTCCTTCAACGTATAAGTAGGGATTAGCTTGCTGGACCTTCCATGATGGATGCGAGTTGGGCCAAGCACATGATCAATGGCCAACAACACCAATCTAAGAGCGCCCTGCAGTAGAGGTCCCTGACATCCCGAAACTCGGCTTGATCCCAAGGCAGCGTCATGGAAAATTCTCCTGGATCCCACGACATTTGATGTTCCTCGATCACACCAGTGTCACCGTGGTAGCCTTAGTAGTCGCGTTCGGAATGGAATTGGTCGGTACAAAGAACGGGAGCCGTGACATACCCCCTCCTTGAAAAGCTGCTTGCCCGCAAGGTGGTACCAGATCAGGCGTGCTGCCGCCGGATCCCAGAGTCGGCCACTATCGATCAGCTTCTACATCAAAGTCAAAACTCAAAAGGGAACCAGAAGTACCAGTCACAACTTGGGACCTTGTTTCTGTTACAGAATCGACAGGCAAAAGAATAACGAAGAAGATCAAATCAACACAGAGAACACAAGGATTTAACGTGGAAAACCCCTCCAACGAGAAGGGTAAAAACCACGGGCGCCAGCCAGCAAAACTTCACTATATCGGGAGAGGTTACAAACGCCGGGGATTGCAACACGTTCCCGAACGGCGGCTTACAAGATGTATATATAGCAGTGGTGACCTAGATCAATACGGATCCAAAACCTAGGTCGATACTGATCCATACCGCGGGGGGGCTTCGCCCCCCCGCACCCCCCCGGCGTCTACGGCCCAAGCCTACCGGCGACGGGCCTCCGCTCCGTCAGAAGTTAGCCTCTATATGAATTTGGATCATAACTTAACAGTTTCACCGGTCTGGGAAGGGATCTTGGAAATAGCAAAATATGATGCAATGAATGCTGACTGCAACTTGTTGTCACTAACAGACCACCAACGGTAGGCCCTCGTTGTAGTAATCTGCCAAGTATGTGGAGGCTTTCTAGATATTCCTAAAATATTCCTAGAAGTAAACAACCATTCTTTTAAATGAGCAAGAACAACTTCAACAGATTTTTTCCCCTCATTCCCCATTTGGTTGCATCAGACCATGTCTTTATTTCCTTGTAAGAGAACTTGAAATTTTGCAATTGCGGTGGCATGCCCAGTATTCTAGAGAAGAATGGTACCTTAGGAGAGGAACGGCCAGAGCCAACAGAGTTAAGTGCAGAGGGTAGCACGATGAATACCGTTGAAACATGCTGAGAATTGGCCATTCCTGCAGTCTTGCCCCTAAGTTCTTGAGGTGATGACCATATAGGCTTCAGCTCTACCAATCTCATCCCCTCAAGCCGATGCCAATCTGCTCTATCTTCAATCCAATCATCCTGAAGCACGCATGCCATCATGTGAACTTTCCTAACAGCTGCTTGTTAACTGACCATGACAGGTCGTGCTCATTTTGCCACTGGTCAGAACTCAACATGGGTCCCTCCTCACATGAAGCTCATGTACCACGTGATTCCTGAATACTGCAACCCATTTCATATGAATGTCCAGAACTTCCCGCACCGGCGGCGGACAAGGTGGTCGCAGTAGTCGAACATTCAAGGATTCCTTGCCACGCTTCTGCCCCTCACGCTGAAGAAAGTCCACTCGGACCAGCTGCGCTCCAGTCTGATTGCAGCTGAAGTACGGCCAGGGTGTAGGCCGCAGCTCACCTCCATTGAGCTCATCGCCATGGCCGGTGGAGCTGATGGAGACCATAGAGACATTCCCAACTGGAACAACTTTGCGCGACCCAGATGCGTCCAGCTTGATGTTCTCGCCGGCGCCAATGACGACGGTGTCAAAAATCCCGCTGAGAAATGGTGGCATGGATGCCCGGCGAGGCCCAGAAGTAGCAGAGAAGATCGTTTCCCCGGCGCTCAGCTGCAGCCAAGCCGCGGAGTTAGCACCCACGTGCAGGGGCTGTTCGTCGAACAGCTGATATGCAGTGTCCTGGGAATCGACGGACACCAAAACTGCAGCGACAGGTGGCATTGCGCTTGAGCAGGCGTTGTCGAGCGACGCGGAGGTCGAGGTGGAACTCGTAGTCGCAGGCGCATGGATGCATAAATCATGGCGTTGGCGGCGATGTCGGAGCATTCTCTCGAGCACCTGACGAACAGCTTCTGCAGCTGGACGGTCGAGACCACCATAGGTGTTTGAGCCGTCGGGAGCACGCCCTCCGTGAGCAGGGACACTACTGGGACCAAGATATCGTTGCCGTCGAGGTCGGGTCCCAATGTCGAACAGGTGGCATGCGTCGGTCTAGCGAGGTCGATGGCATCAACGACGACGTCGTCATGATTGATGTCGAGCACCGTGGGGGCAGCGAGCTCGGTGGAAACGTCGGCGGTGATCACCGCAGGTGTGATGCCAGCGATGGTGTTGTCGAGGTCGCGCTCAAGTTCCTCGATGGCAGTGGCGGACCTAAGATTTTAAATAAGAATGGACTAGCTATGGTATATGGGCCAACATGAAGTTTTAGAATGGACCTAGCCCCACTCTAGCCACCATTTTGGTCCGCCACTGCTCGGTGGTGGTATCCTGTGAGGAAGGAGCCGTGCTCCTCAACTCTATGTACATCCTCTCCAGAATCTCCAGCGACTTATCTTGGAGCTGATCAAAATGCTCGTCCAGGTTGCTCATGGTGTGAGTCGCGGATTTCTTCAGGATGGTGGCGGTTGGAAGAGTGGCTCTCATACCCGGTACCTGAACGAGAAACTTCATGACTGAGATTAATTATCGACAGTACAGACACTAGAGGATCGATCATTTTTTGGAGAAAGAGATACTGATTAATCGAAAGCCAAGTTTGCACAATCACACACACAGAGCAAAGATCAGATAGGATCGATTTTAGTTACCACCTTACCATCGCCAGTGCGTTATTGGTCGTACTGCTCTAGGTTTTATTTAAGGATTTGTCATCTGTGGGTGGGGTTTCTGACCTCATCATCTTGGATTGCATTATAACCGCGCTTCATTTCCTTGACCGATACGGCTATGATTTTGTGCTAGTAACTCGTCGTGATTGGTCCGATGCGTCATTAGGTCCACGGCTCTCTCGCAAACGCCACATATAAGTACTACAACAAAAATGGAGCGACGCACGCAAGAGGCTGCTATCCTACGCATGCCCAGAGAGCAAGCTGTCACGTCTAGGGACAATCACTGAAAGTGCGGGCCCACCCTACCATGCGTGCGTGCGTACGTGTGTGTTGCACACGTACACCGCATGCCAATTCTTTACAGAGCCTTCCTCGACCTGTGGGACGTAGCGTACGTAGGCTAAACAAGGGTCAAACGGGGCCTATCCCAGACTCACACACACACACACATGTACAGTTCGTAGAAATCTTCCTCGATGGGATGGTACCGGTTTACCTCGCATCGTCACCTGCTCGCTATCCAGATCTAAAAATCGTCAGATCCATGGCTAACCAACGTCAAAAATGGATCGCAACCCCTCCACTTGCGATTTTACTAGTACAGTACTACCGATCCAGCGAGATTCATCCAAGGACCAAGGACCGTACACGTTCCGTGAAGGCTACAGGAAGCTGTAGAAACTCTTCTTCGCACGTGATCGTTCGTTCCTTTGATTTGATGGAAATGTTAGTACCGATCTTCTTTTAAGGACATTCATAGACGTATTTCACCTAGGTTACCAGCATCCGTTGGTGTAAAAGACGAGAAAGTATTCTCTTTTAGGCCTTGTTTGGTAGCCTGAAATCCTCGCGGGATCCCGGCCCAATCCCTAGGTGAAAAACCCACGTGGTTCATTTACCCGGGATAATCTGCATACCTATTTGGAGGCCCACCCGACAGGGGTTTCCCGGTCCGATCCGCCCCATTTCCATGGGAAAAAATCCAGGCCAACAGAGGTCGGGGAGGAAACCCTCGCCCTCTCTCATGATCGATCGGGCATCGCCTCCGCCCCGCGACCGAGCTGCGGCGGCGCTGCCGAGCTGCAATGGGCGACCTCCTCCGCCTCCTCGCTCCTCTATCGCGACCGATCGGGAGTTGCTTCCGCCCGCGATCGAGCTGCGGCGACGCCGCCAAGCTGTGACGGGCGACATCCTGCGCCTCCCTCCGACGCGACCTCCTCCGCCTCCTTCCGACGCAACCTCCGACTCGACCTCCGACGCGACCTCCTCTGCCTCCCTCCGCGACCTCCTCCACCTCCCTCCGACGTGACCTCCTCCACCTTCGTTGGTTTGACCTCGCCCTCCTTCTCCTGATGTTAGAGCATTGCTTGTATAAACTGTTGATTTTTAGTGGAGATTGTCTAGTATTTGTTGTTGGATCTGGAGTTTCTTTGAACGGGTTGTTCGATCTGAATTCCCATCAATGTCGAGCACACTGAAATCAACTAGTTGAACAAGAGGAAGCTAGCATATATACTAACAAGGTATATATACTAGCATATGTGAAGATTGAAGCTGGGAGCTGTGTACGTGAGGTGTTGTTTAGCTGGATTTTAAAGCTGAGTGTATGTGAAGCTTGAAGCTGAGAATTGTGTAGCACTACTTGAATGTTAAAATTATTTGATGATTGTTGGTGAAAAGTATCAAATTTCACTTGCCATTTTCCTGTGTATATTTATTGATCGCAAAAATTTAGGTAATAGCTTTTAACTGTAGCACAATATCTCTTCCAAATTCGAGGAGCTGTGAAATTGTCTCACAGACAAGTAGCTACATCACGGCAAAATAATAAACCCAGTAATCTGGTTACAGAGATAGCTTGAGGAGATGATAACTTTTTTCTGAACTTTTTTTTTGAAATTCAACTGTACAGCCAATAGTTATTAGAATAACATCACCCTTTCTCTTGAGAAAATATGGAATTGGCAACTATACTCAAAACAGAATTTTCAATGAGATAATGTGTGTTATTCCAAATGCATTGCTTGAGCGACAATATCAGCCAACTATGTCCCAGGATGCAAATCATGGCTGTGATCTGATCTACTAATTAAGAGTTGCATGGTTCAGTGGCTTATTAACTTAAAGCAATCTTACTTAAGTGTCTGATTATTAGCTGGTGCTGATTTCTCAAACTTTGATACCACGGTAGGAGTTGATCAGTTAACCTGAGTATTTGTTAATTGTTAGCACTCGCATGAGGTGTCTTACGGGTTTGCTTTGCATCTAATCATGGTGGCATATAGAGACCAAGTTTAACCAGTTACTTTATGATTAGTTGCCAATACTCTCTAATTACAGATTGGCTAGTGACGATGGCATGGCACCTGGGTATCGTCAGAGAGGACAATACCGGCCCTTTGGACATAGGGTGGGCCGGGTCGACTACTTGGAGTCCAACTTCTACACGGGGGCGCCTCATCAACTTGGAGTACAAGACAGGGATAAACACTTACCCGACAATCCTGGATTCTGTTGTAACTAATTAGTTAACCAATCTGTAAGCCGATCAGGACTCTTGTAACCCTACCCCAGTCGTCTATATAAGGCCAGGTAGGGATCCCCTTATCGGTAAGTTCTGATACGCTTTCATCAGTTCCCATACTCTTTACACATATAGCCTAAGCAACCTAGAGATCTGTTCTCGAGGTCCTGCGGCACTCGGGATACAAGCAATGCCATCCACCAAACACAGGATGCAGGGTATTACCTCTCCTTGAGGGCCTGAACCTGTCTAAACTTTGTGTCCGTGTGCACCCATCTAGATCTGCTGTGCGTACGCCGCCCCGCATTCATTATTGCCGGATTATAACACCGACAGTTGGCGCGTCAGGTAGGGGCTGTGCGCATAGATCTATCCACACAGATCCAGATGGGTCTCTTCAACAACAATGGCGGCTTTGTTTCGGGCAGCATCATGCAATTTACTTCCCTGGATGTTGTCCCTGACCTAGGCCAGTTTTTCTGATTCGGAAAGTTGGACTTCATTGCCGATCGAATCGGCAAGCTTTACCTCTGCGACTCGGCTCCCCGCCGATCAACGGAGGCTTCACCAACATCTTCACTCGGATCCACCCCCGAGTCCACGCCTTCGGCTCCTCTCCCTAGGGACGGAGCTACGCCGAAGTCGGATCTGCTCTTCGCGCACGGGTTCCCACCCGTCGAGCAGGGATCCCGACTGGCTGGCACGAGTCCCTCTTACCCGTCCTCGACTACAACTCGGATGGCTTCGAGAGATCAGGAAGTCACCATCCCTCTCGGGAGGCCTTCATTGCCGACTCAGACACGTTGACAAACAACGGTGACCAGTCAATCCCATCGCGGATCTCAGCCGGCACATACGCGGGCGCGCGTTCAACGTTGGCGACTTGGTTCTGCGCCGAGTCCAGTCCAACAAGGACAAGCACAAGCTCTCACCACCGTGGGAGGGCCCGTACGTTGTCGTTGAAGTGCTGTGCCCGGGGGCTTACCAACTGAAGGATAAGGACGGCAGCCTCATCACCAACGCCTTGAACATTGAACAGCTAAGTCGTTCTATACTTAAGCTTTGTACTTTCATTCCATATTTTAAGTATGAATACATGAATAAAATATTTCTTTGCTCCACCCGAGTAACTCTTGGGGTTCCCGACTGGCCCGCTATGCACGCTCACAGCTCCGCATAGTGGACACTCGGGGGCTACACCATACCGGGTGCGCCCAACCGCACTCGGGCTCTTCCCCTTCGAACAATTATTTTAGTAATGTGTAAAAAACTCAGCGTTAACTCTTCGTCTTCGATTGCCGGTCTACACCACAACCCTGCGCTATACGGGAAACAGCCCACGGCTAATCTCTACGCAATGGGGGCTATGACGGATCGGCAAGAGCGCACACATAAAGAGTTAACTTACACACGAACGAATCTTTACGAAAGAGATTAACAAACACAGAACATGTTCGCCAAAGATACGCATAAAAGAGTGACACTCGGGCTTCCCGAGTACTTGACATGTATTTCGAATAGTTCATATACATATCCCTACTTTTGCAGGTTGGCACGGTCGGTTAGGAAATTCATGGCAGCATGGATTTCCTCCATCAGCGCCGGGATCTCTTCGTCAGGGACGTCAGCGGGCCTTCGCCTGATCAGGGACGTGTCGTCCTCCCACAAAGCGTCGCAGGCCACCCGACCAGCCGCCTTCAAGGACTTGATTTGCGCTTCCTTCACGGTCACCCGCTTCTGCACTGTGCGGAGGGTGCCTTTCAAGTTTTCCCACTCGGCTTGGCGCTGGCCGAGTCGATCGAAGACCAGGAGCTTGGCTTGGAGGAACTTGTCCCGGTACCTCCTGGCTAGGCTCTGCATAGATGATACAAAATCAGCTACTCGAGAAAAAGCATCACGACCCTTCGCTCGGTTCCATGAACCGAGTGAAGGCTCGGGGGCCACACCCATTGGGTGCACTGATCGTGCCTCCAATGTGAAACCTACAAGCCAAAAAGAACCTCCGCCCGACTGTTCCAGTCGGCCGGAGGCTCAGGGGCTACACCCACTGGGTGCACTGATCGTGCCCCTAGTACGGAATCTACAGGCTAACAAAGAACCTCCGCCCGACTGCTCCAGTCAGCCGGAGGCTCGGGAGCTACTTCCCAGTGGATGCACCATCTGTGCA
>JAGXJF010004900.1:0-44193 GCA_019208055.1 Stipa capillata | reverse complement strand
CCGCTGGCGTGGAGGACGACAACACGGTGTTGAGCTGTTGAGGGCGAGGGAGGTGCACGAGCACACGGCGGTCGTCTGCGGGAGTCAGGACCCTGGAGGAACTTGAAGGCGGCCTGGACTCTGGACGACTGGAGGACGGGGGGCACCGGGGTGGCCGATTGGAGCCTGGAGGGCAGAGGGCGGCGCATGGCTGGAGGGCAGGGTGCCAGGGGTATGTCTCTCTAAAAAAAGGAAAAAGAGAAAGAAAATAAATAAAGATGACGTCCAGGAGGTAAAATAAAGACCGTTGAAACATAACATGTCGTGGAAAAAAGTAATAGAAAAGATAGACATCTCAAAAGCCCTTCAATATTTATTATTTGTGTCTACTATACCTTCCTGTCATGGCACTTCATTATGCCAGTCCATAGTAGTTGATTTTCTATGCATATTTATTCATCATATATACTTTTTTGAAGGTGCTTAGTTTTATTGCATAACATTTATGAGGCCATGTTCTTCATTTTAGCACTGGCATTATGTTGTATATTCTTTAGCGCTCATCTTCGCTCATAGTGTCTTTGCATATTGCTAGTTGCAATCTGTGTACCTCGCTTATTATCTTTGTATTGAGCTCATCATTGCATGGCATATCTCACATGTTGTAGGGCAAGAACGAAAAAGAACAATGAAAGGAAACGATAAAAGAAAAAAGGAAATAGTAGAAGAGAGGTGTCATGCTCTCATCAGTACATTAAGCTCATGTTCTTCACATTAGTGAGATGGTTTCATTTGTTTCAGTGCTTACATTTCATTTAGCGCTCATTTGCTTGATGCCCTGCATTTATCATTAGAGTAGATCTTTGTCGGAGTATTATTCCGACAATACTAACTATGGGGCGGCGTGAGCACAGCAAATCAGGATGGGTGCACACGGGAGACAGGATTTAGACAGGTTCAGTCCCTCACGGAGAGGTAATACCCTATGTCCTGTGTTTGGTGGCTAGTATAGCTTGTATCCCGAGCGCCACAAGCCCTAGAGATTCGATCTCGAGGTTGCCTAGACTTGGAAACAATGGAGGTTGTCTATGACCTAGA
Organism: Stipa capillata; assembly: GCA_019208055.1. Lineage (NCBI taxonomy): Eukaryota > Viridiplantae > Streptophyta > Magnoliopsida > Poales > Poaceae > Stipa > Stipa capillata. Next base: position 43,116 of record JAGXJF010004900.1, on the reverse strand, counting down.
GAATACTTTCCGATCGGAGGTTCCCTACCAGGCCTTATATAGGCGACCAGGGTAGGGTTACAAGAGTCCGAATCGGTTAACAGATTGATTTCCTAACTTGTTACAACTGATTTCGGGTATGCCGGATAGGTATTAGTCCTTGTCTTGTACTCCACATTGATGAGGCGCCCCCGTGTAGAAGTCGGACTCCGAGTAGTCGGCCTGGCCCACCCTATGCCCGGATGGCCAGCTTTATCCTCCTTGACGATAGCCGGGTGCCATGTCATCGTCAGTAGCCCCCGAGCCTTCGCCCGACTAGAATAATCAGGCGGAGGCTCCTTTGCTTTATTGTAGATTTCACTCTAGGGGCACGAACAGTGCACCCAGAGGGTGTAGGCCCCGAGCCTCTACTCGGTTCGAGGAACCGAGTGGAGGGTCTTCAATGACTCTTCCCGAGTAGCTGGTTTACTTTCCTTTCCGTAGATTTCACTCTGGGGGCACGAACAGTGCACCCAGAGGGTGTAGCCCCCGAGCCTTTACTCGGTTCGAGAAACCGAGTGGAGGGTCTTGATGATTTTCCCGCCTTCGACCAACTTGGCCAGCGCAAGGCCGAGTGCTCGGCAGCTTGAGGTGGAGAAGGCCGCCACCGAGCCCTCTCTGAAGAGAACTCAGGATGCCGCCGCTGGTAAGCCCCCGACTCATGTCCGCTCAGTCGGAGCCTGCCGAGTAACCTTGCGGCCGACATTACCGATGAAGAGGTCCCCATGCTGATGGAGAAAGCCCAGTCGGCGGATACCAGTGCTGACAGCGTTGTCCTAAAAAAGTAGGGGAAAACATATGAACCGTTCCATATACATGTGAAGTACTCGGGAAGGCCGAGTGTAACTTGATTATGCATGTTTTCGTTAACTTGTTCTGTGTTTATTAACCCCTTTTTCATAAAAATTCGTTTGTGTGTAAGTTAGCCCTTTGTGTGTGCTCTTGCCGACCCGTCGTAGCCCCCATTGCGTAGAGATTAACCGTGGGCTGTTTCCCGTGTAGCGCAGGGTTGTGGCGTAGACCGGCGATCGAAGACGAAGAGTTAACACCGAGCGTTTTACACAGTACTAAAATAATTGTTTGAAAGAGAGGGGCCCGAGTGTGCTTAGGCGCACCCAGTGTGGTGTAGCCCCCGAGTGTCCACTATGTGTAGCCGTGAGCGTGCATAGCAGGCCAGTCGGGAAACCCAGAAAGTCACTCAGATGGAGCAAGGAAATATTTATTCATTTAAAGTATGAAAGTACAAAGCTTAAGCATAGAAGCGACTTAGCTGTTCAATGTTTCAAGCATTGGCGATGAGGTTGCCGTCTTTATCCTTCAGTCGGTAAGCCCCCGGACGTAGTCGGGCGGCAACATACGGCGCATCCGAGTCCGTCATGAAGTCTTCCCGAGAAGGATGGTGGCTTCCCAAACTCTCGAAGCCGTCCGAGTCGTAGTCGAGGACGGGTAGAAGGGACTTGATCATACCAACCAGTCGGGATCTCTATTCGACGGGTGAAGACCGGTTCCCAAGTAGTAGATCCGACTCGAGCACGATCAGGTTGTTGGAGTTGATCGCCGAAGTAGTCAACTCGGATGAGGTTCCAAGCACTAAAGGCGATGAAGCCCCCGACAACTGGCTAGAAGTCGAGTCGCCGAGGTGGAGCTTGCCGAGCAAGTCGACGATGAAGTCGGCGACAAAGCCCTCGGGCAACTGGCTAGAAGCCGAGTCGCAGAGGTGGAGCCTGTTGAGCAAGTCGGCGTTGAAGTCGAGCTTTCCGAATCGGAGAGCTTATCCTGAAGCGGCGGCGGAGGTCCGAGGGTCGAAGCTCATGACCAGGCCCGGAACGAAGTCACCGTCGTTGTTGAAGAAACCCATTTGGATCTGTTCAGATGGATCTACGCGCACAGTCCCTACCTGGCGCGCCAACTGTCGGAGTATTATTCCGGCAATACTAACTATGGGGCGGCGTGAGCACAGCAAATCAGGATGGGTGCACACAGGAGACAGGATTTAGACAGGTTCAGACCCTCACAGAGAGGTAATACCCTACGTCCTGTGTTTGGTGGCTAGTATAGCTTGTATCTCGAGCGCCACAAGCCCTAGAGATTCGATCTCGAGGTTGTCTGGATTTGGAAACAATGGAGGTTGTCTATGACCTAGAGAATACTTTCCGATCGGAGGTTCCCTACCGGGCCTTATATAGGTGACCGGGGTAGAGTTACAAGAGTCCGAATCGGTTAACAGATTGATTTCCTAACTTGTTACAAACTGATTCCGGGTATGCCGGATAGGTATTAGTCCTTGTCTTGTACTCCACGTTGATGAGGCGCCCCCGTGTAGAAGTCGGACTCCGAGTAGTCGGCCTGGCCCACCCTATGCCCGGATGGCCAGCTTTATCCTCCTTGACGATACCCGGGTGCCATGTCATCGTCAATCTTCATCATGTGTAGCTCTAGATTTGTATTTTCATCATTGCTTAGAGCTTCTTATCATTATTGCTCTATTTTTATTCTTCATCAGGATGCTTTGAGCTATTTGGTTCATTGCATCATTGTGCATTCATATGGCAAATCATTACTCCCTATACAATATCGATAACTGGGACACCACTAAGGCCCAGGGATACTTTGCATTGCATAGGCCTATCTATTCCTTCGATCAACTCTTTCCTATCCTCTCATTATTTTCTAATGACTAGAATGATAAGACTTAGAGTACTTTTGAGGTTGATTTGATAAACAGATGGTGCTCATTATAAAAACTTGCTTTATTCTTTCAAAAGTGACAAGTTGTTGTCGAGGCATCTACATCGGCACACAAGTTAATTCTTGTGACTTGTCTCTAGTAGGTGAGCTCCGATCATGAGTCTGGCATCATTGAACTCTCTTAAATCATTAGTTGAACAATTCTATTCCGTCTTTGGCGATGTGTTTACTTATGTTGGTCTAATAGTTTTTTACTAGATTGCTATTATTATTATGGCATGAGATAGTTTTGATTCTTATGTCAATTGTGGAATGGAATGTTGATAGCTTGCTTATGATCATATAAATATGTATGGTCACTGCTACTTCTGCATGCTATAAAGATATTAATTAGTTCATATCATTCACTATGACAATTATTTCAAAACATGAGCGTTATCTATTATCACTTCCATTATTCGAGGATGAACAACGAGTTAAGCTTGCAGGAGCTTGATACGCTGAAAAGGTATCTATATTTCCCATGCATTTCATATTGTTTATTTACTGATTTTCTAGATATTATTGCATTAATTGCTGATTATCTCTATCGACCTATAAAACCATCTTCTGTTTAGTATGTGCAGAAACCTTCATAATTTCATAGAAAAAGTAACTTTTTGGGCTAATTACACAAAGAGAAGATTACTTGTGAGGAGGCTATTAGGCAGGACCCATAGAGTCGACGCAGCAAGGGGCCGCGTAGGCCTTGCCGCCCTAGCCTACCCCGTGGAGCCCCTAGGTCTCGGTAGGCAATGCCCTTTCGAGTCTTATTCCTCTGGACGGATGATTTTCAGAGAAGAGATTTTCGAGATGGAATTCTGTTGCCACCCTGTTTGCATGTATATAATAGCTACACATCCATCAGAACTCAAATTGGTCGCCGCTTCTTCTCTAGATCGACGCCGGTTTCTTCACTGCCCCATCATTGGAGATCATCACTTGTTGATTTATGGGAGTTGCTACTGTTGTATCTCGTTGTAATCTCATGATGATACTTGTTTATTTTTATTTTTTTTATTATGATTGAGTAGTCCAGTGTAGACACATGGGATGGATGGTAATTAGTGAATTGGAGAGAGATGTTTTGATGCCATTTCATTTATATATTCCGATCGTGGTCACTTTGATGTTTTATTAATCTTTTCTCATTTATTATTGCTCTGGCTAATGCTTGTTGTCTAGGGCCCGACAACGAGATTCTAGAACTATATGTCACTAATCATGTTTACTCATGTTGTTAATTCTACCGCCTATGACAGTCGAGGGTGAGAGGTTTTAAGTGCTTGAATTCGAAGAGCCACATGTGCCATTAATTTTAATGCTTTTGTCTGATGAATATTTTATGATCACCTTAATGTTGGACAAAAGTGATGAATTGGATGAGAGTTCATTTATTTATGGTGCATGTCTCCAACATGTCACAACTGGACAAGCGACTTATTAGCATTCTTGCACATGATTAGCTATCTCTACATAATCTCATGAACCACATCACATATGTCTATTTCATTATTATTGCATTTTATTAGCTCTCACGTAATTTATCGCTCTCTTTACTTTTATTTATTGCATTATTTAATTATATTTTTATTCTTATTAAAATTTTAAGAATACTGTTTGCTAATCTTTTAGTTGAAGAGTAGTTGCAATTACAAGTGACACCATAGTTGTGGAAAAACCTATCGCTTTCCACTAATGTTCGTAGTGGTTTTGATATAAAACCTGAAATACTTCTGTAAGAAAACTACTTTGATCATGTGCACTTGCAGGCCATCACGGGTCTCGGTCAACGAGTTGTTGATGCGTGGGTTGGCAGTCAACGGATCATTCTGGGCACCACCATTCGCCGTCCTGGCTTGGTGAGTTGGGTTTAGCGTGCAGGGGACGATAGACCTAGCTGTGCTCGCACTCTCTTCTTCTTCAGTGCCATGGCTTTTTGTTCGAGTCCCATGATCGGTGCCAACTATCGCAAATATAAACCTAGATACAATGTAAGAGGCATCCCTGTTCGGTTAGACGAGCCTACGAGGATGCATAGAGAGACACGAGCTGAGAGTAGAACAAGCATAGCCAAGTTCCAAATGTCCAAACATATATTTCTCTAAAATTAAGGTTACAAGTGAGCCGAATTCATTTCCCTCTTTTTTTTCCTTAGGGTCCTATTTATAGAGTATGGAAAATAGAGGTGTGAGATTATAATTTTGCGCCCCGAGCTACACGACACTACAGAGGGACAATACGTCGGAAAATACTGTCACTTCGTATAGCTACCAGCCTAGTCTAGGGGGCGTATCTACCGCCGCATACATTTAATGCTCTGCCAACCATGAGCATATCCTCTACCCAGAATCTCAAGGTTCTTCCATCATCGATGAATATTGTTCTGTTTTGCACATCCACGCGACTCAATTAACCAGATGTTGAAGCCTCAGGTTTCTTTTGTGCAGAACTGGGATCTTCAGCGGACCCCCAAAACCTATTTCTATAACCAAAAACCTCTTGTACTCTGCAAAATCAGACATAAAGGAATAGACTTGGACCGATATCCTAGACATAGGTTTAGATGATACCGGACCACTCGGTGTTTCTATCCAGGATAGTTCTTCAGGGAAAAAGGCAGAAGTAGCCCCCCGCCGAGTGGCAATGGCGGATCTAGCCCCCGGCGGGGGGCAAATCCATTTTTGGCCCCGCGACGCTCAAATTCGCGGATCGGGCCCGCGATCGTGCCCGCGACGGGGGGTGGGCCGCGACGGCCCGCTCGTCGCGGTCCTGGAGGGCGAGGCTGGCTAACGCCACCCACCGTGGCGTGTGACTGGGTGAGCTAACGCCGCGGGAAATGGCGTTCGGGCCCCAGTTCCGAACGCCACGGTGACTGGCGTTTGTTAGGGTAGCCAAACGCCACGGACTCTGGCGTTAGGCCACCGAAGACTTCGAGATTGGCTTCTGTCCCCGCGAAGTGGCACACCGACGCGAACGCCAGAGCCCGTGGCGTTTGGGTCACCCGTGCAAACGCCAGTCTCTGTGGCATTTGGTACTGCGTCGCGGATGCGGGCCGCGGATCGCGACAGAACGCCAGAGCCCCTGGCGTTTGGATCACCTGCGCAAACGCCAGTCTCCATGGCGTTTGGTACTCCGTCACGGATGGGGGCCGCGGCCCACTCTGTCGCGGGTTGGGAGGGGACGTCGCGGGCTGAGGGCGCGATCGCGGGCCCGATCCGCGAATTTGAGCGTCGCGGGGCTAAAAATAGATTTGCCCCCCGCCGGAGGCTAAATCCGCCATTGCCACTCGGCAGGGGGCTACTTCTGCCTTTTTCCCTAGTTCTTCATCACTTGGATCGTCGGGTTTGATCGTCGGGTTTATCTTCCCCCTCGTGCTGGCTGATCTAGTGGACGACGACATGGAACCTCACTACTAGATCACAGCATACGATGTGAAAAAACAAATAGAAAGAAATATGACTATCGGAAATACTAAGCCAACGGAGTTACAAAACTAGGAAAAAGGCAAATATAATTCTATTAGTTACGAACCTGGATTACGAATCTTTCGATGGCGAAACAAGCAGATGGATCAATGAATCGACTGTCTAGCTCTAACCTGCTGGGGTGTGGGTGTTTAATGGTGTCGACGAAATGTCTCTCGGACAGTACTCTTGGGCACCCCGGGTCAGAGGGTCGAGGTGCTAAGAGGACAACTTGTGGGAAATGGAACTGGAACCGGGAGAAGTGAACTTGGATTCATATGGAGTGTCGATTCGAGGAAAGTCAAGGGTGCACACGGGGTCATGTGCACCCATTATTTCAAAATTTTAAAAATTATATATTTAAGTTTCAAAAAAATCTGAAAAATTCATACATGTATATTATGGAGTGAGGTATGCATGGTTAAATTTTTGTAAAATAATATACCTATTTGTGATCTATGCAAAAAAGAAGAAGAAAACACCCTCGGGGTTGTGAACAGTAGTGAACAGTACACAGTCATGAACAGTATATATACTTGTTTTTTTACACAGGTCACAAATGGGCATATTATTTTACGAAAATTTACCTGTGTATACTTCATTCAATCATAAACCGGTATGAATTTTTTTAGATTTTTTTGAAACTTACACGTGATTTAAAAAAATCAAAGAAAACCTAATGGGTGCACATGACCCTGGGTGCACAAAATCCTCACCCTGTCGATTCGCCCTTATATAGGCAAAACCGACTTACAAGTGAATATACATTGTTGCCCCTAGACAAATCACAATCTTATCCTAGTCTGTGTCACCGTACATCGGGCGTATCAGTATTCTCCTACTCGCCGTTACCTACTATATTCGCCGGCATATCCCCGATGCGACTCGCCGGTACGGTCCACCACCATGCTCGCCCCTACTCCGCAGAGCTCAGCCAAGGGCGGAATTGGCAAGGTGCTGTCTGCTACCTCGGACCGAGCCCGCTCCACCTCCACCTCGTCCTGGGGAGATGTTGACCTCGGCCTTTCTCGGGGCAGGTGACTCGGCCCGAGCCCTCCCGGTCACCTCGCCCGGGAGAGGGGCTACTCGCCCGGGGCCTCACCTTCGGAGGGTGAGGTGGCCTCGCCTGGGTCCTTCGCCGGATGTTCCTGGGGAGCTACAGTGCACGAAAGGGTTAACAAGTATAAGTGGAAAGATAGATTACGGGGTACCTCGCTCGGACGACATGGCCGGACTCCCCCAACAGTAGCCCCTTGCAGGCGCGATCGACGAGGGAAATGACATCGGTCGGGGCTGCATCAAACCTTATCTGGAAGCGGGGAGGACGGTGAGTTCGGGACGAGGTGCCCCCGTGCTCCGGGCCTTTTTCCTTACACCCAGATCCCCCCGGAGACTCTGCCTCAGACTTCGGCTCATAACCGTCGGATCCGCTTTTTCCGCTTCTGCCCAGTATGCCGCCTCGAATCACAGACCGCCCCGGCGCCTATAAATACCCCCGGGCCTCCCCTTTGCTACCTCTCACGCTCCTACCTCTGTTACTTACACCTTGCCGCTCCTCGCGCCCGGCTCCCATCCCTAGCACAATTCGCCGCTCGGCCTGGATCGCGCTCAAACGCCTTCAGGACGACCTAGCGCTTGAGGGAGAGAGAAGAACCATGTCAACCAGCAAGGCCGCCAGAGCAACGAAACAAAAGGGGAAGAAGGTGGCCGAGAAGGTCACCTACACTCGGTGGCTCAGAGTGACTCAAGTGTCCGAGACCACACTGTCTCGTCTTCGCGATGCGGGGTGCTTCCCCCTCCACTCGGACGAGCATGGACCCGTCCTCCCAAAGGAGGGGAGCACACGGGCCGCCCCGCCCGAAGGGCACATAGTCGTCTTCACCGACCAATTTAGGGCCGGCTTGACCTTCCCGGCCGCCCCCATCGTCCAACTCGTCCTGAATTACTTCTGCCTGGAAATCTCGGACCTCAACCCCACGACGATCTCGCGACTGGCCATCTTCGAGTGGGCGATGAAGACAATGAGGCTACAAAGCACGGCGACTTGCTTCACCATGTTCCACGAGCCCATGATGACAACTTCTCCCATCCATAACGGCGCCCACTCCCTCTTCGGATCGATCGGGTTTCGAGGCAGTCGTGGGACCGACGCTCCCTACCCGGTGATGGCGCTGAAGAACAAGTGGAAGAACTGGCGTAACGAGTGGTTCTACTACCGGGTGGGCGATCTCGGCTTCACCAGCGACAAGACCGCCCCCGGCTACACAACTCGCCAGCTCGTCATCACCTCCACCGACTTGGCGAGACGTGACGCCTTGGGCGAGATGAGCCACTAGCTCTTGTCGCGGGACCTCGTCGAGGAGTTCCTTCTCCTGAGGATCCGCCCGCTTGCCACCGGCTGGCGGATGAAGTGCCTCGCTGTTAGCGAGGGAAGGCCTCTCAGCCCGTGCACCTTTTATGGGTACGAACCCACCAAAGGGTACGACCTTCCCCGAGCGGAGCGGGAGGTGAACCTTCTCCTCGGCTGGTATCTGCCGTCCGAGGCGAAGGCTATTTCGAAGATGATCGCAGGGCATCGGAACAGGGCCTACGAACTCTTCAAATGGGAGGTCCTGCCTCACCCAGACATCGCCCCGGCCAGGGACTCCAAGGCGGGCGAGAAGAGGAAGCGGGCTGTCCCGTCCTCGAAGGGAAAGCAGAAGAGCCTTGCTCAGGAGCTCGCAGATTGGGACGACAACGCGGACAGCGATCACCGTGAGTCGTCCGCCTCGGGTGGGGTGAACACCGAGGATTCGGGCGAGGAGGAGTCTGAGGCGGGGTCGCGCGTCGGGAGCGATGAGAAACCCCCCGCGAAGAAGCCTGGTCCAGGCACGGGAAAAGGGCTGATGGGAAGCCTCTTCGCGGTGGTCCATTCGACGGTCATGGCTCAGGAGAAGTTTTCCTGGGAGTCATCTTCCTCGTCCTCGTCCGATGTGAACATCGATGAGATGGTCGACATTATTGGCGAGGATGTCGCGGGCGAGAGTCTTCGGAAGGACGCTCCAGCTACCGAGGCGACTCCCCTCCCGAGGTGACTCCACCTCCCGAGGCTACTCGTCCGGAAGGAGCCTCGTCCAAGGGAGATGCGGCGCCGGAGCAGGACCCCCCTTCGCCCGCGCTGGACGTGGGGGAGCCTTTGCCTCGGCCCACGGTGTGCGTGAGTGTTGGGCGGTGACGTTGCGCCAAGAAGTTCCCCTCCTCGGGCCACGACCACAAAGGGAGCCCACGCTCCTCACCCTTCGGGTGCGTTGGTGACGGTCCTATCCTCCTCTTCGACCCCGAGGGAAAAAACCAAGGATCAGGGTTCTCTTGGCTTGACTCTTCAGCCTCCTCGCCCCTGGATGTCACTCTCTAAGCGGCTCGGACCTGAACTCCTCGCCGCCTCTCCAGTGGAGCTCGAGCTCGTGAGCAATCCTGGGGCAAGGCTATCTGAGGAGGACGTCGCGTCGAGCTTCACCGGGATGACAGCCTCCCAAGTCGGAGCGGCTGCTCGGGCCGCCGCATTGAAGGTAACCTCTAATTACCCTTTCGCTCTATTGTGTTAACTTACTGACCGCGTCTTCTGTACCAGTGCGTGCTCGTTGCGGAGAGACTCTCCCTCCTGGAGGAACGTGCGGCCGACATCGAAGGACCGTTGGCCGAGGAGCGTGCGCGTACGGCTGACATTCTAGAGGTTCTTGGCGCCAAGACGAGGAAGACGGTCGAGCTCTCCGAGCGCCTAAGGACAAGACTTCGGAGATGGAAGTCCTTAAGGCCAAACTCGAGACGGAAAGGGAACACACCGCTCGCACTAAAGAGGGGCTTGCCGTCGAGAGGGAGAAGGCTGAGGCAGAGAGACGGCGTGCTGTCGAGGCGGAGGGGGGCGCTCACCTCCGAGTGAGGAAGGGCCGAGGCTGCGGCAGTGCTATTCACCACGAAGGAGAGCAGGACGGCCTCCGCCCAGAAGGAGGTCGCCAAACTCCAAGACAACCTCTCGCTGGTGCACGAGCGGCTTGAGCGTTTCACCGAGCAAGACACCAAGGCCTACAGGCTCGTCACGCCTCTGTGCCATGCAGCGAGTCTGGCGGCCGGCGGAGTCGGGCTCTATGTCAGTGCCTTCGACTCCTCTGACCCGGACATGTTTGTCGTAGAAGGCATCAAGTGGGCGACTCGGGTCTGCCACAATGTTCACCTCGCCAGCTTCACCTTCGCTCAGGACAACGCCCAGGCCTCCGCGGAGCTCACGCTCGGCTACTCCTACCTGGTGACCCGTTCTGAGCCATCGGTCTTCTCGGCCCCGGGCTACGTCGCCCTGAAGACTTCTGAGGTGGTCGTGGTCCGGGACAAGTTCAAAGGTGAAGCCGACGCCTTCATGACTTCAGTCTGAGGGCATCCAGAAGTCTCGGAAGGGGCCGGCTGCGGGAGGAAGCTCGAAGAGTACCGAAGGTGCTTCGGGAGGGGCCCCCGCCACGTCATCCTACAGCCAAAGGTTTAAAGCCCGCCCCAGCCACCAGCCTTATAAAGATTTTTTTTGTGAAGTTTTGCCCCACCGTCGCTGCGTCGATGTAACCTCACCGCATGTGGCCTTTTGTGAACTCGCCTTGTGGTGTGACATTATGCTTTGATTTATGTTAGAAGGTTGCAATGTTCATCTTTTATCGTGCTTGTTTGCAGAGAACGCCTTCGCAATATAAGTCGCCCGCCGGACGACGTGGGTCTCACCCCCTTGTGGCCATGTCGCACAAGCACTGCTCGCCTGGCCTGCCAATTGCGCAGAGGGGGCGCTGTGTAATTAGGGAGAAAGTCGAGGAGGGCGTCGTCCCGGCTACGGTCGAGGCTCGCGGGGGCGATCTGTTCGCCGTGGTTGGCGAGGAGGCTGCGGAAGGTGTCCTCCCAGCGATGGCCCAGGGCAGTGGGAGCGACTTATTCCTCCTGGCCCTTGCTGCCGACTTGGCCGACGACGCCGAGACTTAGTAGCTTTAGTCAATTGGCTTCCCCATGTCATCCAATGTAGCTCGCATGTCCCAGAATCTGGGACTTAGTTTATCATTGTGTCGGTTGCGATTGTTGTAACTTAGTGTGGGGGCACTACCCTCCTCTCACCAAAATAACTAGCGACCACAAAGTATTCGTGGTCCGCCCTGGTCTATCTGTAAACGTGTGCATTTGAAAACCTGATTCATTTGTTGTAAACTACGTTACCTCTTAGCCGCTCTTTCCTTGGGTCTGGTGAGCGACGTCTGATCTCAATCGTGGGCGAGGCTACACAAGGTATAGCATTTAGGACGAGGTCAGGTCATGCGATGCTAATATGTTCGTCACCCTTAGGGGAGAGCGTCGGGTCGAGCTGCCACCTAAGACGGGATCGTTTTGGAGTTCATCGTCCTTAGGGGAACGGCGTCGGGCCGAGCTGCCACCTAAGATGAGATTGTAGCGCACGTCGCCCTGGTTGATGGGTCATATCGTGGCTAAGACTTGCTCATCGTCCTTAGGGGAGCGGCGTCGGGCCGAGCTGCCACCTAAGATGGGATTGTCTTGGAGTTCATCGTCCTTAGGGGAGCAGCGTCGGGCCGAGTTGCCACCTAAGACAGGATCATTTTGGAGTTCATCGTCCTTAGGGGAGCAGCGTCAGGCCAAGCTGCCACCTAAGATGAGATTGTAGTGCACGTCGCCCTGGTTGATGGGTCATATCGTGGCTAAGACTTGCTCATCGTCCTTAGGGGAGCGGCGTCGGGCCGAGCTGCCACCTAAGACGGGATTGTCTTGGAGTTCATCGCCCTTAGGGGAGCAGCGTCGGGCCGAGCTGCCACCTAAGACGGGATCGTTTTGGAGTTCATCGTCCTTAGGGGAGCGGCGTCGGGCCGAGCTGCCACCTAAGACAGGATTGTCTTGGAGTTCATCGTCCTTAGGGGAGCGACGTCGGGCCGAGCTGCCACCTAAGACGGGATTGTCGAGTTCATCGTCCTTAGGGGAGCGGCGTCGGGCTGAGCTGCCACATAAGACGGGATTATAGTAGTCCATTGACGAGTGAACTGATACTGCATTCAGATAGATGTTTCTTAGCAAAAGTAACTGTTACAAGGATGAAGTCCTGTCAAGCTGGCACAGCAGTTGTCGGCGATGTCACTGTCTTAGCATGATCATATGTAGTACTTCCTGAGGCTGTCACTGTTCCAGCTGTGCTTGAGGATGGCGCCGTCAAGGTCCCATAGGCGAAACGACGATGGTCGAGACGAACTGATGGCCTTGTATGGGCCCTCCCACTTGGAGCTGAGCTTGCCATCGGCCTCAGGGTTGAGCTTCTTCTTGAGTACCAGGTCGCCCACTGCTATGGGCCTCGGCTTCACCGTCTTGTTGTAGTACTTAGCGGTTACAGCCTGGTACCGATCAATGTGTAGGGAAGCATCTTGTCGCACCTCGTCGAGCCCCTCAAGCGATGTCAAGTGGTTGGCATCGTCCGGTTGCTCGGTGATGCGCAGGGATTCAAACTCCACCTCGACCGGAGTGATTGCCTCCTCGCCGAATAATAGCTTGAACAGAGTGTACCCTGTCACCCGGCTGACTGACGTGCGGGACGATCATAGCACGCTGGGAGCTCGTCCGCCATTTCCCTGCTGGAAGCTCAAACATACGTTTTCGTAAGCCGGAAAGAATAATGCCGTTAGCTCTATCTACTGCGCCGTTATCCTTCGAGTTCGCGATCGAGGTGAAGCACAGCTTGATGCCGAGGCCGGAGCAGAAGTTCCTGAAGTTCGGCGCACCGAACTGAGTCCCGTTTTCCACAATCAACTCGCGCGGGAGGCCGAACCGGCACACGATACTTTTCCAAATGAACTTCTGCACGGCGGCCGAGGTGATGTTCGCCAGAGGTTCTACTTCCATCCACTTGGAGAAGTAGTCCAGGGTGACAATGACGAACTTGGCGCCCCGGCACGCCGTCTTGAAGGGGCCGACGAGGTCGATTCCCCAACGTGCCAGGGGCCATGAGGGCGAGATGGGTTGCATTGCGTTTGCTGGTCTACTTATGCCTCGGCCCATCCATTGGCATGCCGAGTAGTGTTTCACCAAGTCTTGAGCGTCATTTAGCGCCGTGGGCCAGTAGAACCCAGCGCGGTAGGCTTTGTGACCAGGGATCTGGGGGCGAGGTGTGAGCCGCAGAGCCCTTGGTGGATTTCCTTGAGCAGACCCTTGCCCTCCTCCATCGAGACACACTTCAAGAATGGGGCGCATACACCCCACTTGTAGAGAGAGCCTTTATGAATGATGAAGCTCCGGGCACGTGCTGCTAGCCGACGTGCCTCGACTGGGTCCTCGGGCTCTTTCTCCATGGAGAGGTACTCTTCGATTTGGGTCCTCCAGTCCTCCGACAAGATTGTGCAGACATCGGCTAGACCTTCAGTCGAGACGGTGGACAGGGTCTCGCTAAATGCTCCAGCGGGCACAGTGGTTCCACTGCTCGCCGCTTGGGCGAGGAGGTCGGCCTCAGTGTTGTCCCCGCGTGGGGTGCTTTGGACGATAATCCCCTTGAAGTGCTTCTCCACGGCTCTCACCGTTGCTAGATATTTAGCCATCTCCGGGTCTTTTGCTTTATAGTCTTTTCCGACTTGCCCAATGACCAGCTGTGAATCACTCTTGACGAGTAGCCAGCGCGCCCCAGCCGCGCATGCCTTGCGAAGCCCGAGCAGAAGCACTTCATACTCGGCGAAGTTTCGTCGTTTTGAAATTCAGTCGGGCCGAGTACGACATCTTGGCTCCCTCCGGGGACACCAGGACCGCACCGGCCCTGGCTCCTTCTGCACACTAGGAGCCATCGACATAGAGGGTCCAAGTCGGGGTCTTCCATGCTTTGTGCGAGGTCTGGCCGAGGTATCCACCCCGCAACAAAGTCGGCCAGCACCTGTGACTTGATGGCTGTCCTGGGGAGGAACTCGACTGTGAATGAAGCAATCTCGGCCGCCCATTTGTTGACTCAGCCCGTGGCTTCCCGGTTGTAGAACATCTCGCCCATCGGGACCCATATCGGATGAGCCAAGAAGTAGTGGCGAAGCTTCCTAGATGCCATGACTAGTGCGTATGCCAGCTTCTCAAGCTCGGTGTACCGCATCTTCGCCCCTTGCAATGACTCGGAGACGTAGTAAACTGGATTCTGGGTTCGGCCCTGCTCCTTGACGAGGACGGCACTGACGGCTGAGGCCGTGGCGGCGAGGTACAAGAGGAGGGTGTTTCCGGGTGACGGACTCTGGAGGAGAGGGGGTGAGGCGAGATACTCCTTCAGGGCCTCGAAGGCCGACTGTCACTCCTCGGTCCACTCAAACCTCCCAGAGCCTCGCAGAACCTTGAAGAATGGGAGCCCCTTCTCGGCTGAACAGGACACGAATCGCCCCAGGGACGCAAGACAGCCCGCCAGCCTCTGTACCTGCTTAGTAGTAGATGGTGGCTACATGCTGAGGATCACGTCGATCTTCTTTGGGTTGGCCTCGATCCCTCTCTTCAAGACGAGAAAGCCCAGGAGCTTTCCAGCGTGCACACCGAAGACACACTTCTCCGGGTTTTAACCTCATGCTGGACCGCCGGAGGTTGGAGAAGGTTTCTTGTATGTCGGCGGCGTGAGTCTGGGCAAGGACGCTTTTGATGATGATGTTGTCCATGTATGCTTCCACGTTCTTGCCGACTTGACCGCTGAGTGTTTTGCCGATCAGTCGGGCGAACGTCGCCCCCGTGTTCTTGAGGCCGAACTGCATCCGGACGTAGCAGAACGTCCCGCATGGGGTGATGAAGCTGGTCTTCTCCTCATCATCCTCGGCCATCCACACCTGATGGTATCCCGAGTATGTGTCTAAGAAGCTCATGAGGTCACAGCCGGAGGTGGCGTCGACCAACTGATCGATGCGAGGAAGGGGGGAAGTTGTCCTTCGGACAAGCTTTGTTCAGGTTGGTGTAGTCCACGCACATTCGCCACTGCCCGTTCGCCTTCTTGACAAGGACCGGGTTTGCCAGCCACTCCGGGTGCAAGACCTCACGGATGACCCTGGCCTTGAGCAGCTTAGCGACTTGCTCATGGGCTGCAACTTGTCGGTCGGCCAACATTTTCCTCAGGCGCTGCTTGACAGGGTGAGCCCCTGGCATGACCATCAGCTTGTGCTCGATTATGCCTCGAGGCACGCCCAGCAGGTCCTCGGGCTCCCACGCGAAGATGTCACTGTTAGCTCGCAGGGTAAGAAGAAGTGCCTGCTCCACCTCGACCGGAAGGTCCGCCCGATCAATATAGTTTTGTGTGGCTCGTCCTCGGACAGCATAACCGATCGGGTCTCCCCGTTTGGCCTGGGCTTGGAGATCCACCATCCCGTAGTGGACGACATGAACTAGTCGCCGACGACGTCAATGCCGAGGACCTCACCCGCTTTGGGCAAGGCGGTGCTGCCGGAGGAAGCCGGGCGGGATGCTACGGCCGCTGAGACGACGTCATGGACGTATCTTATGGCCGAAGTCGTGGTCTCTTCGATGCGGCGAGATAGGCCCTGGTCGCCATACACCGGTATGACTCTGGCAGGGGTGGGAATCTTCATGCATAGGTAGGCGTGATGAGGAACCGACCCGAATTTGTTGAGTGCCATCCTTCAGAGGATCAAATTGTATTGGTAGGGAATGTCGACGACGTCGAACAACACGGTCTCAGCGCGTTCACCACCTTCGTCCTGGAATTTGACTAGGAGCTCGATTCGGCCGGCGGCCCTGATTGGCTCGCCGCCAAACCGAAGAAGGGGAACGCCCGGGGACTGAAGGCATGAGCGCGGGATGCCCATCCCATCCAGGGCAGAAGCGAACAAGATATCAGCCGAGCTTCCCCCGTCTACGAACACACGTCGGACCTCCACCTCTGATATGATGGCCGAATGACCAAGGCGTCGTGGTGCGAGAGGACGATGCCCGCAGCATCCTCTGGGCCGAAGTGATCGGGGTGCTCATCTAGGCGGGGAGCTCTGTCGTGGGGTACGCCCCTATGTGTTGGACTCGGCGGATATACTCCTTGCGCTGACGTTTCGACGGGAAGGTGTGAGCGCTTCCCTCGGTGATTGCATGAAGGACGCGACATGGCTCCTGCCTGCCGGCAAGCAGTCCACGTCGCGGGGACGGAGGGGGGAGCCCCAGGAGAGCCTCGACCCGGGGCTCCTGTGCACGCTGTCCTTGGCCCATTGGAGAGGGCGGAAGGGGCCCCGAGCTCGGGCGACGACTTCGCACTCAGCCATCGAGTGCGAGCATGACTTGTGCAGCACACAGTACTTTCCGTGAGGGCCTCTCGGCCGAGGTGGCTCCCGCTGGCGATGATCCGCTCCACCTCGGTTCTGGCTTGGCCGAACATAGGGCTCCCTCCCATGCTGCCGCGGAGACTCACGGAGCGGAGGACCCTGACGCGGCGGGAGACGGGCTGCCTGTCGCCCTTGTGCCTGACGTGATCCTCGCGGTCGACCTCCTTCCTCCTCGTACTCGGCCTACTCCTCGTCTCGCCGATCCTCCTCGGACACATGATGTACGTCGTGGCGCCTTGGACGTCGCCCCTCTGCCTTCTCTATCCCCACGTACACTTGGGATGCCCTGGCCTCCTCCCTTCGTAGAATTTGCCCTTCTTCCACACGGGCATAGACCTCCATAATGTCACACAGCTGTTCGACATGGCTCGGCCGCTTCCTCTCGAGCTTGTCGGCTAAGGCCTCATTGCTGATGCCTCGCCGCGCGGCCTCACAAATGGTCTGCTCGGCAACCCCCTTCACCTGGCACTGAACTTCAAAGAAGCAACGCTGAAAAGCTCGGATAGTCTCGCCCTGGGCGCTGCCGGAGGTTGCTGAGGTCCGTCGAGGTCATCTCCTTGTTGCGGCACCCCTGGAAATGCCTATGCAGTTTGCCGTGCAGTTGCTCCCAGGAGTATATTGTGCGAGGCTCGAGACCGAGGTACCATGCCTAGGAGATGCCCGTGAGGGGCGAGGAACAGGCTCTTCGCCATGATGGCCTCGCCACCACCCGAAGCCATCACCGCTGCCTCGTACACCCTTGTGTACAGGACCGGGTCTGTCGTACCCGCGTACTTTGGGAGGTCAGCGGGACGAAACTTGGGCGGGAACGAAACCGCCATGAGCCCTGGACTCAGTGGGCTCGCCATGCTCGTGAGGTCGATGACCTCCGGGTGGCGGGCGACGTGCTCTGGTTATTGTTGGTTGACATGTGCTTTGCCCGGACGCTACTCGATATGCGGGTACCCTGATGACTCGGCCCGCCCTCGCAGTTGCAGATGGTTTCTCGGGTGGTTTGCTGATGCTGTAGTATGCTCGCCCTGAGACGCGCCGCCTCAAGGTCCGCCTCGCCCATGTACGCCGCCGGCCGTGCCCGCACTTCGTCCAAGTCTCGAAGGAGAGCCTCGGCTGCCGGGGAAGGGACGCGTGTCTCCGCGCGAGCGGTGGAGCAACCCTTGGCCAGCTGACAGCGCAGCTCCTCCACGGCGTGGGCCTCCAGCAGGGGCGGCGGAGTCGCTAGAACCCGCGTCACCTCGAGCTGTGCCCGGTATAGGTCAGCCACCTGTTGAGACTGGGCGTTCGCCTTGAGTGCCTCCAACTCTGCCGCTTGGAGATGTGCCTGCAGCTCCGCCGACCTTTTCGCCGCCTCCTCGGCCTGCCGCCGCAGGCCCTCCACCTCGTCCGCTAGGCTCCACGTGCTCACAATGGCCTCCGCCGTTGGTGGCGCCTGCGCCCCGATGGTAGGGACTGCAGCTTGGGACCCTCCATCCGCCGCGACGCCGGAGGTAAGCTCGCCTGGGCGATCGGGTCCCACTGGCGCAGCCCTCGTCACCTCCACGTTCATCTCGCCTTCCACTGGGGAGGAAGGGAGTTGAACCTCGCGTCTCCCGCTCGCTGCCGCCTTCTGCCTGGTTCCGGTCGCTCCCTTTTCCTCGGTCGAGGTGGCATGGTGTAGCTCCGGGTCAGAAGTACGTCGCCCCTTGATCCCCACGGACAGCACCAATTGTCAACGAAATATCTCTCGGACAATAAACTTGG
This sequence comes from Stipa capillata, assembly GCA_019208055.1. NCBI lineage: Eukaryota > Viridiplantae > Streptophyta > Magnoliopsida > Poales > Poaceae > Stipa > Stipa capillata. The sequence continues at coordinate 24,842 of JAGXJF010004900.1, read as the reverse complement.
GCACCCCGGGTCGGAGGGCCAAGGTGCTAAGAGGACGATTTGGGAAACGATGCCTAGTGACCACGAGGGCTGCCCCAAACTACCGCCGAAGATTAATATGGAAATTGTGGGAAATGGAACTGGAACCGGGGGAAGTGAACCTGGATTCATACGGGGTGTCGATTCGCCCTTATATAGGCAAAATCGACTTACAAGTGAATATACATCGTTGCCCCTAGGTAGATCACAATCTTATCCTAGTCTGTGTCACCGTACATCGGGCGTATCAGTATTCTCCTACTCGCCGTTACCTACTATATTCGCCGGCATATCGCCGATGCGCCTCGCCGGTACGGTCCGCTACCGTGCTCGCTCCCTCTCTGCAGAGCTCGGCCAAGGGCGGAATTGGCAAGGTGCTGTCAGCTACCTCGGACCGAGCCTGCTCCACCTCCGCCTCGTCCTGGGGAGATGTTGACCTCGGCCCTGCTCGGGGCAGGCGACTTGGCCCGAGCCCTCCCAGTCACCTCGCCCGGGAGAGGGGCTACTCGCCCGGGGCCTCGCCTTCGGAGGGCGATGTGGCCTCGCCTGGGTCCTTCGCCGGATGTTCCTGGGGAGCTACAGTGCACGAAAAGGTTAACAAGTATAAGTGGAAAGATAGATTAGGGGGTACCTCACCCGGACGACGTGACCGGACTCCCCCAACAAATGGATTTTATATTGCTGTGACTTGTTGAGATGAGGTTGAAACAATGGCTGGCGTTTGGGGAAAGGAGGAGGTGGATTGTATGGATGAATGGAGCAGAATGGTGGGTGAAGCTAGAATTAATAGTTCGCATTAACTACTACAACCGTATATCATCATCAAATGTGGGCAACTTTTGCCATTGAGTGCATACAGTATAGTCGTACAGACTGCTGGAAGAAATGCAATTTCTTTTACGAAATGGTCAGGGCAAGAACCTGTGATAATTATGCACTAAGAAGTTTGGTCCAATATTGTGTTGTTAGATGGTGGCCTCTCCTAAAATGGGATAAAGATACAAACATATGTTCCGTACTAGAAAAAATATCACCTGTTTCCGCGGGGGAATTATGTACATCCACTGCATTTCTTGTCAAAATATGTGTTCATAACGATGATGCAGTGCGTAAAACCATTAACACCGTTAGAAAAAAACCGGATTATATTAGTATACACGATGATTACTCAACTCCAACACCTTATCGGTCAAGTTACACAAAGCGCAGTGCTTAATGCGTTTGCGCAGATTTCTGGGGCACAGTCTACTGAACACGAACCTACTACTGTGTCTTTTCTATAGAAGTAACTCCACCGCGTAGCTAGGCGCACAGGTAGTGTCAGTGTAGTAAACTTGTGAAATACACCATAAATGTAACTGGAAATACGCTGCGAAAATACTTCGAATACGTTGTTGAATACACGGTAAAGCACGAATCAAAGAGTACAGTTGCGGCCCAGATAATATCAGCACAGGCGCCCATGCTCACCATGTCATTTTCCGCTGGTGGGTGTACCCATTTGCAGAAAATCCTTGTTCAACAGGTCACCTGTGACTTAATTAATTTGAGACACTGCTGCTGATTAGGAGAACTGCCAATCCACACCTGCGTGCGTCGGCACCCTATACGAGAGATACACTGTGAATCTTCAAACGGCTGGAAAAATTATTGATGTATATCATACCTTAACATATATGCTTTTTGTTGAAATTATATTGAATATATATTTGAGTATGTTATAGTTAAAATTATGGTGTAACTAACGGATAGGGTTAGGTAGTGCTTGAGTCGAACACTTTGCAACACAGGCTCATATAATAATGGGGCGCCGTTGTATGTAACCTGAGGAGAAGACTCGGACTAATCCGAACCGGTATGGAGGTGGCAGCCATTCTGGACCCTACAAGCGGTCAAACTGGCCGGTCTCAAGGAAGCCAATGACGTTGGTGTTGCTTAATGCAAGGGGAGGAGCACCCACAAAAGAGCTCCCGGGCATGTAGACTTCGGCTAAACCTCGTAAACAAACACCAGTATCTATTATTATTATTTTGCATGTTTACTTCGTTGATCCTACTCTGAGCGACCTCATATAAGCAAAGTGTGGGACTACGCAACCACGGTAAAGTCGTGGAGATTAGTTGATGGTGGTCACCATTGAGAGACTAGTTACGCAACAAGTGATATCAAAGCGCGAGGTTGAAGATTGGATCTTGAATAGATGTAGAAGAATTCGATGGTGAGCAAGGAAGTTCATCGGTGTCAACATAAAATCCATAAGGGTTTGGAACACAACGGCAAGGGTGGCAGCATACGTGTCCCTCGGCTACATGCATCTCAGGGCACAACATTGCATGGAGCGGATAAGGCGCAAGGTGGAACATGGTGATGATAGCTCTGAAGAGGGGGTTGTGGTCTAGAGTAGTGGAGCGGTGTGGCGACAGATTCGGCCAATCCAAGGACTCAAGGCGCAGTCTGCGGGGTGTGAGAGGTGGGGCATCCCACAGTACGGTATGGGTTGTCAGCGGCTACAGAGCTTCATCGCCAAGCAATGGCATGATCGTGGGCGTCATGACGTGGGGCAACCAGGTGGTCAGACCTCTCGAGGAGCGGTCGGACTGGCTATTGGAGAACAACAGTAGGAGGTGGTCGAAATCCTGCGGTGGACCTGCATGGGTGGTCACACCAAGAGTCGGACCAATCAGACTAGACATGGAATCGACCGTGAATCAGAGTCAAATCCAAGAGCGATTCGGAGACGGTCAGATGACGCGTATGCACGAAGGCGATACGAGGTCAGTTAGAACAGCCAGAAGGGTTGGTCAAATTGATTAAAGTGATAGAGGCAGCTTTCCACAGGTCAAGTCAATGTCGTCTCGCATGGCCAAGCAAGGTTGGGCTTCTGGTACACGGCGACTCGTAGGCAGGGGCCTAGGGCATGGTGGTATTGGGCAGGGCCACGTGGCTTCAATTTGATGAGGACGCAAGCCGATTCAAGTCAGCGTGTACACAAGAAGAGAAGACTGAATCGAAGGGTGTGAGTGACATGGTGAGCTCACAAGGAGTTTTATTGAAGGTGCAGTACGAGTCTGAGACGGACACTACTCTAAATCGAAAAGGTTTCTCGATTAGACTCAGAGCCCTACTAGGATTGATGGTGTTCAAATTGGAGGTGGAGAGGACTTTGAGGTCTTCAAAAGGAGGACTGATGGGGGCTACAAGGTAAGAGCTAAGAAACTCATAGCCTAAGCCAAGAAGTTTTTGAGAGCAAGTCTTCAGCAAGCCGCACGTGGAGTCCTGAGGAGTAATTCTCAGGCAGTCAGACCGGCCGTTCCGTCAAGGGGGGATCAGGCAAGGACATTTCGGAGAGTGAAGTCAATGAGTAGGAGGGCGGTCAGACCGACAGTTCGGAGGAAGTCAACAACAATGTGGAGGATCTCACAGAGTGGTCAGACCAGTGTAGACAGAGATGTCTACGACCACCAAATTCGAGGTGGTGAAGTTTGATGGTACTAGCAACTTCACATTATGGCAGACAAGGGTCAAGGACATGCTGACATGACAGGGGTGCTTAAAGGTGATCAAAGCTAACGTTGTCAAGCCTGCCAAGTTGGATGCTGAAGATTGAGAAGATTTGAAGATCAAGACAGCTGAGACCATACAGATGTATCTATCGGATCATGTCATGTACCATGTGATGAATGAGGTTTCACCGGACGCAATCTGGTCTAAGTTAGAAGCCCAGTTTATGTCCTTGCGGACCAACAAGTTGTACCTTAAGCAAAAGTTGTACGGACTGAAAATACATGAAGGGTCAGAGCTTGCGGAGCACATCAATGTCTTTAATCCGGTAATCATGGACCTAGCCCGGCTAGAGGTGACAATTGGTGATGAAGATAAGGCTATTGTTCTTTTGTGTTTGTTGCCAGCATCCTATGAGCATATGGTCACTACTCTAATGTATGTCGAATATATGTATGAGTAGGTTACAGTTGGAATTGTGGTGTAACAAACGGATAGGGTTAGGCAGTGTTTGAGTAGAAAACATTGTAACTTGGGCTCTCGTAATAATGGAGCGCCACTGTATGTAACCTGAGGAGAAAACTCAAATAAATCCGAACCAGCATGGAGGCGGTGGCCAGACCAGCTCTCAAGGGCGGTTAGACCGGCCAGTCTCAGGGAAGCCGGCGACGTTGGTGTTGCTTAATGCAAGAGGAGGAACGTCCATGGAAGGGCTCCTTTGTAGGCTTCGGCTGAATCTCATAAACAAATATTAACATCTATTTTCTTATTGCATATTTACTTCATTGATCTTACACTATGCAATCTCGATATTAGCGACGTGCGGGACTATGTAAACACGGAAAATTCGTAGAGATTAGTCGAGGACATCACCATTAAGAGGCTAGTTACGTAACATGCTTAATTCTGAAAAATATCACCATCTAGCATGTAAAGAATGCAGTTGCTAACATTAAAAAACCTAGGTATTTTGCCACATTATATGCCTCACGCGCCTGCAATGTTTGGAAGATGCTTCACTTCGCTTCGGTGCTTGGTGAGTGCTAAGCAGACGATTGAACAATTTATGCATGTCATTGTTAGTACTGGAGGTGACAAATCTTATAAAAGGCTTAATGATATAGAGATAATCAATCTTCCAAACTTATGTAGAAATACCTTGCATTTTACGTGCTGTTAGGTTGTGAGTAACGAACTACTTAGACTTCTTGCAAAATGTACCAATTAAATCGGTTTTCACTCTCTTTGTTTATCTCCAATGAGCTGGATTTGATTTTTCCACGTTCCCAGTCTAACCGAGTTTGGTCAAGAATGCCTAACGCGACTACTGAGCAGTCTATTGCTTCTTGCAAAATGTACCAACTAAATCGGTTTTCATCCTTTTTTTTCATCTCTCATGAACCCGATCCAGTTTGTCCAGGCTCTCGGTCCCGCTGGGTTTGGTCCAGAATTTTAGCCCGCAGACATAGCCCAAAGCTCAGTGAAAATAACATAATAAAAGTATTATTGTGTCCAGAATAGCCCAGCTGCTGAGTAGTCTAGCTAAGCGAAAAGACATGAGAGTTATGCTGCTGCTCATCTCTGGTCCAGAATATATCTACGGCATGCATCGAGTATTAACATAGGTTGTTTTAAATAGTGAAAAGTCTTTAAGGTGGCACTTTAAGTATGTTATCTTATATAAAACTATATATACACTATGAAACTATATTTTATGATGAATCAACTAATATCAATTTAGTGTTGTAATTATTAATAAAAAATTTATATTGATGATCAAGTCTCAAAATGTTTGACTTCCAATGATTCTAAACGAACTATATCCTAACATAGAGGGAGTACTTTCTTTATTACAAGAAATGAGCTTTTGTTGCTATTACAAAAAGGATGAATGTACATAGACACCACCACACACGCACACAAAATGTACCCTCATGTGTGTAAATGTGAGCATCAGAATTTGAACCTTTGTAAGTGAAGTTATGCCCCCACAACTCCATGACTCCATCGAGAGGTGGTTCTCATTTAGCATCCTTTGTTCACTCTCCCTATTACTTTCATCCACCGATAGTCAGAACACTGGGATCCACGGAACCAACACCCTACCCTTCTCCGCATTACCAACAAGCTAGTATATAATGAGCACCCACCCACAACTCCATGTAATATATTGCGATAAGCAGGGGCGGATCTACCGTACCTCCATCCTGGACACCTGCCCAGGCTTACGCTGGAATAGCGATTTCACTTACAAGACGACGTTGCAGACCCTCCGCGCTGCAATTGGGCCGACTAACCAATCATCCCTGCTTTGTGGGCCGTGGTGTGCGTCATCCTCCTCTTGGACTGCAGCAGACCGTCCACCTCTTGGTCTGCAGCATGCCCGGGTGACTGATTTCCCGACAGGACTTCAGGGTCAATAGTAGTAAGATTTCAAATAGAGAAGGTCATTGGTCCAACGAGGAGTAAAGAAAATTGTGCCACAATAATTGGTTCTTGATGCTGAAATAAACAAGATAATATAAAACAAATAATATTTTTGGTAACTTATGATTAATGCAATTAATCATAAGAATTCATAAATAAATAAAGTACTAGACTAGAAATAGTAAATAAAATATAAAGAGAGCGTGCAAATATGATAATACCGTTGTTTTTGAGGTAGAGGATCTTCACTAGTGTTCACTACAGAATTAATCAATGATAATGTAGTGTTTGTAATATCTATATGTAAGTATTATGCAAACTAGCATGCAAATGAATACATGCTAAATATTATCATAATTAAGGTTTCCCTAATCATAGCATAAATCGAAGAGAGGCTACTCTCACCTCATCAATCGCCCGCTCTAAGTACTCATGACAGTATCTATCTATAAGTTCATAAAGACAAGTTATGCACAATCAACGTTCGTACACCATCATGAAGATTAACAACAAAAGAATAAAATATAGCTACATAAACAATAAACTACATCCATACCTTCAACTAGGGATCAACCATGTCCTCAGGAACACAATAAATTACTCAGGTATGATAAAGTGTTCATGATCATGGTGAATTGTAGCCATCATGTTTTGAAAATATAAATAAATCTCTAAACAATTCAATTACAACACGACACGATATTGCTAATACTAGAAACAAGTTTAGAAGATCAAATCGATGAATAAAGTGGTGATGTTGATGATGATGACGAAGATGGAGAGGCAGGACTGTGGTAAGGATGTTCCCCTACATTGTCTTCAAGGCTTGGTGGTGGATTATGGTGGAACACTTCATGTAAAAACACACTTTTATTGATCTTATATTTATTTAAAGTGGAACATAGAAATTCGGTAATCTTGAAATATAAAACTTATTCAATTAAAATTAAATAAAATTACTATAAAAATAATAATAAATAATAATAGTAAAATACTATGCAAAATGCACACATCACCTACCTTCTAACAAGTGTTGGCTCCACACTGAAGACAAGGTACATGGACAATCCCGCAAAAATATAGTGGAAAGTCAGTCGTGAGACATTGTGGAGGAAATCATGTCTACAACATGCATTGCTCTAGAGCAAAACTTTGTGCTAGCCACTCATTCCTTGAAATGTGTCTAGGGCCAGGTGGCTTTGGGAATGTGCTAGTTGCAAGAGAACATATTGGCACTACTTCTCACTACTACAGAGCATGTCATCATTGACAGGCCAAAAACTCTCATCAGTGACGGGTTTCTGGCCCGTCAGCAACTAAAGGTCAGTAATGACTTGCATTATCAGTGATGGGTAATTTACCCGTCAGCGATAAACGTTATCATGGACAGGTCAGAAAACAACCCGTCAGTAATAACACTCTCATCATTGACGGGTTGATACACCACCCGTCCGTGATAAAGTATCATCACGGACGGGTGGAATACCGCCCCGTCAGTGATATTTCTTCCATCACTGACGGTTTCTATGTAGACCCGTCAGTGATAATGCTAGCATCACTGACGGGTGCTATTTTCAACCGTCCTTGATGAACCTCATCATGGACAGGTAAAGTACCGACCCGTCAGTGATAATTACCATCACTCCCTTTTTACCCGTCCTGTGGTGGAGATATCACGGACGGGTGGTAAAGGAACCCGTCAGCGACGGTACGTACCAACCAGGCAAGGTTTTCCTGCTTCCTGGCTAGCCTCAGGTCATTTTGCTAGCCATGCCCTCTGAAAAACAAAATATACCCCAGCTGCACAGCCTCTGTACAGCCCCAGCATGCACAGTACATATATCACAAGCTTATATGCAATGTAGAACAGGAATCAAAGAATTATTTGAATTTGACTTCTCAGTTTTGACAAGTCGATCCGTTCAAATATACAACACACTACTCTACATCGCACAATGGGCTAAACAATTTGTCACATCTCAAAAATGTTTGACATCTCAAATCTGACAAGTCTAAACTTCAGAAAAGAAAAATACAGAGAATCTGTTCGAGCAAATTCATGTAGATGGGTGGAATTCACCCGCAGGGTTTAATACAAAATTGTTGAAGAAATATGCGAAGCGCGCTAATATGCGTGTAAAGTCCTGGCTTGCATCAAATTTCTCTTTCGTGTTAATATGAAATTCCTGTGAAAAAATGATAACAATATTAATTTCATATGGAAACAAAGTAGCTATTAAATAGACTGTCAATGTAGATATTAGATTCATCAATACCTTATGTACTCCACATTCACTCCACACTAGGGCAATCGCCTCCATGTGCGCGCAAACGTGGAACCCACATGTGTTCGTTGCTTCTTGTTGTTGTTTGCACGGGAAATCAAATTTATGGCTGAGCTTTTTTGCTCCCTTTACCTTATAATTAACCCCTCCCGATGCCTTATAGATCATGAAGGCATCATCGATGCACTTTCATATCATCGAGAAGTCACGTTTCATTCTCATCATGGAATCAAAGTAAAAGACCTTGTTCCATGCTGCAACGATAACCACAAGTACCCAGTGGTCACTGCATACACGACATCATGGTCAAAAGTGAGACGTAAACACCTAGCTAAGTGCATAAATTGTTGATTTAGACAGTACTAAAGAACTTACGGTGGGTTGTAGGCAAACATTATGTAATCCTTGGTCTTTTGGGCCAGCCATTGTTTCGCAAGGAACTGCGTGGCCATCTCTGCATTCTCGTTGATCACCCTCCAGTTAAATAGGTACGGATCGATCAATCCAACGTTTGCACTCCAGCGCCTGATCTCTTGGACCATGTGGAGCGTCCATACCCTCATGATGTTAGCGTCGAGTTTCTTGAAGGTATAGAGATTGAACATGTCTTCATAGTTGACGTCAAACGTACCAGTCCCAACTTCGTTGAAGAAATTGTACTCAGGTGGCACTCTAACTGTGATGTACTGCACAGCACCAGGCTTCGTGGATTCTTGCATGTAGTGACTATGCAGAAGTCTGATATGCTGGGCCATATTATTCAGTTGAGGCTCCAGGAGGAGTGGCTCACCCCATTTGTATTTTCGGGCTAGAGGTGCAGGAGGATAGTACTTTTCTGATGAATACGATAAAGCCTTACTGGCGCTATCAGTCTTCTATTTCTTGCCGCCTTGGCCTCGTCGTCCTCGGGTTTTCCTCAGTGCCTTGACCGGACTCGGATCGCTACGTCGTGATATGAGTGGTTCGGTTTCCTTCGGCGTAACATCCTCCAGTGCAGCTGATTGGGTTTCGTTGCACGTAACACCTTCTGGTGCAGATGGTTGGGTACACTTAGGCGTAACACCCTCCAATGCAGCCATCAAGACCTCCTTCGATAGTGGCTCCTTGTACCGGGTCACGGGTTCCTCCGTCACTACCGCCTGGGGCTCATTGTGCTCCGTGATGGCCACCGCCTCATCCATCACCGCTGTCGGGGCCTCCTCCACTGGGCGGGGGTCCTGTTTATTCTTGGAGCACCATTCCCTTTTTTGTGGTTTGACGGGCTCGTCCATCAATACCGCTGGGGCCTCCTCCTCTGTGCAAGTGTGCACGGTGTCCCCCTCACCCATTGAGAATGACGGTAACTTAACCGTTCCACTCAAGTCCAACGGCGAATGGCACGATGGAGTGCGGTTGGCTGAAGATAGATGGCGAGAGGTCGGAGTGTTTGCGTCGAGAATTATCCCCGTTTTCGGCCACATGATGAAACAATTGAAGCACTGACCTATTGTTGTCACATCATCTTCGGGGGGCACGGGGACTTGTACGGCACTGTACGTGGGCACTACAGAGTCCACCTGTACCTTCGCCATCGTAGACGGTATTTCAACGTTGTGCAAACGTTGCCCCAAAGTTGGTTGATACGCTAGCCCTTGTGCCACCGTCAAGGGCACACCGCTAGGTAGCATCATCACCAGGTCGCACCTTACTGGCACCTGTAGGACAATTATGGTTCAGTTACAGGTCCACAAAACTCGTTGCAAAGCATTCGTGCAACTAAAAAACTTACAGTGATGTTGTTGATAGGAAGCGCATCAGCTCTCCCTTCGGAAGTAGCATTTGCGGAGGCGCAGCTACTCCATCTGTACGTGGTGCTAGGCTCGGCACGGTTCGAAGGCAAGGGTGGCAGCTGCCCGCCGAACAAGGAGGCCACCTCCCTGCGTGCCTCCTCTCTCGCCTTCCTAAGCATGTCTTCGGCCATGTTGTCTTGTACCTTCCTCGTTATCTCTTCAATAAGCATTTCCTTCCTACTTCTCTTCCTTTGCCTGGAATCCTCTTGGGTTTGGGGAAAAGCTACACTCCATGTAGCGGCAACCCCGAGGCCTCACACGCGACCAGATTTCTCAGGGTTCCCCAGAGCTTTCGCGAGAGGGTCTAGCCACCTCTCAGTCCCGATGGACTCTGCGGATGATTCCTGCTGGCTCAATGTGGCGTACCCAGTTTTTAAGCCGGATACTCCCTCGTGATCGCCGTACCGGTCCCTGGATCAGTAGCCGATACACACGAGTTAACCTGTATATCATTGTCATACATGCGTAAACAATTAAATGGACCGTTAAGGTCGATAATCTGATACCTGTAGCCCAACGGCTATAAACTTGCAGCGGAAATCCAGCGGAGTTGTGGCCCCTCACTATGCTATACCCGACAGGCAACTGACTGGGGTTACGCCCTAGCTTTCGCGTTCATACACGTATCTTCAGAATTGGTGTCTCCTGCGTCTGGCCAAATCAACAAGCCAGGTGAGTACATTGAATGTACTCGCAAGCTATTCCCACGGAAGAAATATACAGCTATATTTCATGCAGGGAATGGATCAAAGAATAGCTCTAACCTAAGGTGCAAGTTGTGCGAAAAGGTAAGTTTTCAATGTAAATATGAATATTAGATTCAAAAGCATTTCTGAAAACTTCACGGTACTATAAAGGCTCCAATTCATCTCAACACATGGAGTAGTCACCACTACTCCGCTATCTTCCTAATGCCGTTAGCTCTACCTATCGATGGGGCTCCATCTATCCTTGGATAGCTCCATCCGCCAATCGATAGCTCCATCTAACCGGCATCTAGGTTTTATAGTATCGGCCCGTATGGTCCTTCAGCACCCGACCAATACGGCCGGAGACATTTCACCTGCAATTCCTTGCCACCACAACATGGCCTTAATTGCACACTGTGGACACGTCATGCCCACGTCCTTAATCCCCTTTCCCAGCTTTCACAAATAAAGCTCAGTCTAACCAGTGTGTGGCCTTACCAGTTCATGTCCATGACCGAGGACGCGGCTATTTGAATAGTTTTTAACCCTCTGCAGAGGTGGTACAGCTTTACCCACAAGATGTAAGTCACCCTGGGTATACTTCGCGACGTATACTGACAAGGTTATTACAATAAGGTTTTCACCCGCTTCCATGTCAAAGTTGAACCCGCTAGATAAGATTTACCCAACTCCGTTTGTGCCCAGGCAGCCTGACACCACGACCCGGAGCGGACTCATCTCTGTGTCGGAGCTCTACCGACATTCCATGTAGAGTCCCTCTAGAGATATCAATGTAACTAGCACAACCCCATACTTCCCGTGGGTCCAAACCCTAACACTTGCCGGGCTAATACACTAGGACCTTCCCATAAAGGTCATGTGGACGTACGGTATGGAACCGGTTTAGCGGCACTTAGGTTCGGTCCTTAAGCGATTCGAGCAAGACTCCATTCCATCACACAACATCCATGTAGCTTCCGGCTACTCCAACATCACCCATACACCCTTACATTTCCTGCCCGAATCAAAAGCCATCTCCGTTCTTTCCACTTAGGGTTTCAAAAACAACCATTTCCAAAACATCGCCCCGGACGGCACTGCCGGACCGAGGGTTTTATTCCCAAATCCCAAAGGGGTGCAAAGTAACTAGATTCAAAACGGTTTTAACTTCTAAGCAGGGCTAACGCCTATATCCCTAATTATTATGCCGATAACCTAATGGTCGACAGTTAATACTAGGGCTACAAGGATAGGGTTTACGAACCTAGGCTAATGCATCTACTGGGTATAACTACTCTACATAAAATATCGGTGATAACACATAGCATGCACTTTCGCAAACAATATAGAATATTTTGCAAATATAGGGTTCAACATGGTCAAAGGGAGATTGCTTGCCTGGAAATATTAGCCGAGTCTTGATCTTGAACTTGGTACGACAATCGTTCGAATCCCTTGCGCGAGATCTCCTAATGTCGGCATCTACACGTCGAACGAACGGCGAATAAATCAATGTTGCACGGAAGAGCCAATTAACATCAAATGTGGAATCAGAAACTTCAACACATAAAATCATAACGTTTTTGCTTAGCCATTTGATTTTAAGCAGTTGTTCGCGCTAGGGTTGAGTGCCCTACGTTGCTTGGTGGAAAGTATCTGCTCTCGGCACTTCATCTCTTAGGGTTTCTTTATTTTATTTATAGCACTGGGAACACAATACGGGGTTTAAGCATACTTTGGAAACGCAGGACGCCGCTAGGGTTAAGCTATATCGGGTATCTTGCTCAAGGGCTTCGTACTACTTGGTTTGGAATTATCATTCAGACTGAAGTTGGACTGGAACAAGATGGGGCTCCGGATTTTACATGATGGATACAGGACCTGTTTTACCTGGAACCATATCAGCGAAGCTATGTACATATGTACATACATATACTTCTTAGTGGTTGGGGGTAGGTTAGGGACATTGGTTTTAACCTAAACTCGTCGGTTCTTTAGCGATGTCTGGAAAGACATAGTGAGCCAGTTAGTCCTCAGGTTTGGTTATGGCTAAGGAGTTATTGTAGTTGTCCAAACTTTACGTATTGGAACATTAACGTCCGTGTGCGACTGAATCAACTATAATTTTAAAGGCAGTAGCTATTGGGTACAGGCTATGGGCATTAATTATGCTTAGTCATCATTCAACATCCGGCAGCTTGATCTTTAGCAACAGATGCCAGAGGCCAAAGTATTTACCTGTCGCAAACATGCTCGGCTCCAAACAACTCCACGTTCCATAATAGGTATGTTGTCCGAAAGTACTCAAAACGTCTAAACTTGGCTGCACTGAACCGGTGGACTTCATGCACGATTAATCTTCAGCACCTAGTGATGGCTGCCCTAATTGCACTATGCATTGGATAACTCCGTGTCTTCCCAGAGTTACTGCTCTGTCCGAACGCTCCAAGCACAAGAACATTGAGAAGGAGGTGGACCACTGGCTCGGGGCATCAGAGAGGCGCGCGAGCTCGGTCGGTTGAGAGTATGGGGAGGTCGGAGAGCTCACCTCGTTGTCGTGTTGGGTGCGCGCTGCCGCGGCGGGGAGGTTGCGGTGCGGCACTGCTGCGGGGTTGCCGCGGTGGGAAAAACTGCAACACGGTGCTGCCGGATCTGAGCTTGGTGTTCGGGCAAGGAAGGGTGGCGAAGTTTGGCTGCTCGACCTTGAAGCTTATGGCCAAATCCAAGGCACGGGGAAGAGCAAAGGAGGTCTGGCTGCTTGGTAAGGCGAGGCCTGAGCAGAGATGGTGAAGAGAGCTAGGGGAAAACAAGAGGGAGTGAGCTCGGCGCTTGGAAAGGGGTTGGGGTTGAGCTCGGCGCTGAGTGGATCCGGTGGCTGCTTGAGGTGACTCGGCGGGACTCACCGGCGGCGAGGTGAGCTGGTTGGGGATGAACGGAGCGGCCGAGGTCGGAGCGGTGCTCCTGGCCAGAGTTGGGGTAGAGGCGCGGCTGCTGTAGATCCCGACGGCGGCGGAGCTATGGACGCGCGGCGTGGCCGAGCGAGCAGGTGAACCAGGTGGCGGCGGATGTCTCGGATGGACCCGGGGCAGGTGGGTCGCGCCGAAAGGGGAGGGGCCGCGGTGGTTCACGACCGGAGCTGAAGGGGGAAGCGACTTGGGGAGCGGTCACCATTACTGGGGCTGAAGGAAGGAGCTGCGGGCGCTCGGCAAGGAAGGGGCAGGAGCTTGAGCTCAACTGCGGGTGGACCGAGTGAAGAGGAGCTGAGGAGGAGAGCACTGCTTGAGACTTTGGGGAATGGATGTGAGGTGAGCTGGCCTTTAATGATAACGGCTCAGCTCATCTGCTTCTTCTTGCTAGCTGCTGCGGCTAAAGAGGAGAGGGGCAACTGCGCATGGAGATGGAGGAAGGAGCTTGCTCGAGCTATAGATGAATGAAGGAAAAAGAATAGGGCTCTGAAGCTTTAGCTGCTCAAGTTTTGGACGCAAGGGAGTTGAGGATTGGGACGTGGGATAAGCAGGGAGGGTGCTCGGCTGGTGCTCAAGTGAGGGGATGGAAAGCTTAGAGGAGGGAGGAGCAGGCGCCAGCTGGTTGGTCAATGGTGACATGGTGGCAGGTCTGTCTGCTGCTGTAGAAATGCTGGAACAGGCAAGCTACATGTCTCAGATTTGCTATTGGAGCTGTATAGAAATAGGGAAGAGAAAGGACAGCACATTGGAGGTGCTGTAGGAGTGGAGTTGACAGCACGTTGGGAATAGATGACAGGGGAGCACGTGTGTGTGCAGCTGGCTTGAAACCTTGTGACAGCTCATTCAGGAGAATAATAGTGTGTGTGCTTGGTATGTCAGGAGGGGGTAATGAACACCAGGGAAGGTTGGCACTGACCGCTATTGCAAGGAGGTGAGGTGTTCATGGGAGGCCTGCAAAGTTAGGCACCGAATTTCCATTGGTGATAAATGGCAGGGTACTACGTGGTAATACGGAGCAGTACCAGGAAAGCGATGTGGCAAGGAAGAATAGTGTGCTTGATTTGAGATTTCGGCATTGCGGCATATGACTGCACGAGGGGAGAACCAATGAAGTGCTGTAGACGCAGTAAAAATTGGGCAGGGGTGTATATATGTACGTATACTTTAGGAGAGAGAAAAGGTGGCAGGGATTCAAATGGCACATGCAAGGTTCTCAGTGTGCGTGTGTCCATATACACTTGGAAAATTTTAGCGTATATGCGGTGGCAATGAAGTCAGAGTAGGGGGAAGGGTCTGCGGTGGCTAGAGTTTGGGGAAATATCTCCGATACACTCGTATATACGCATAGGACTGCAGTCAAGACTCGCCGTTGCCCTAGGGTTCATTATTTCCATTTCCAGGTACCTCCAAATTGAGCATCGATATTTTATGTCACATTTGAGCTGGGAATATTATTTGTTGCTTCGTGAATGTTCCCAAAATTTTTAGGAAAGCCGAGGGTCGTTAGGTTTTGCGTTTAGGGCTTTTGGAAGGAAAGGGTTTAATCGGAAGAAGAGAGTTTGGGGCTTGGAACTTAGGGTTTCGGGGCGCGGCAGGGTGACGCAAGGTATGGGAACTCTTGGAAACCTTTGTATCTCGACTCGGGTCCATTTGACGACAAGGTGCCGCGGCTGCGGATGTATCGGCACATATAACGCAGATGCTACCTTATCCTTGCGTTAGGGTTTAGCATGCGTGTAGGTATCCAAAGGCAACACGATATGACTTGGCGAAGTGGGTGGCAGAAGGTCGTGTCATTCGAAAAAGGTTCGGGACGTATATATGTATAAATTTTACCAGGTGTCGCATGGGTATCTAGCTGTATATGTTGGTCCAGGTTTAAACCGATTAGGGAAAGGAAGGGAATCGAAGGTGGAAGGTCTTGGCCTGATTTTTATTTTAGGGTTAGAATGATTTGGTGCAAGGTTTTAATCGGGTGCACTCTAGTTTACATTATTTCGTAAAAAGTTTTTGTTGGCCCTAATTTTCAGGTTTCGGAAATTCGGGGTGTGACACTCAACTCCCTCTGCAATAGAAGCAGTGCAAGATATACTATTGAGCGATTTGTTATACTAACGAAATCGACATAGTGGGTTAAGTTCGTACCAGACGATTTGACACATCCTCAACTTCGGGGGTCGAGAAGGAAACTGCCCCCGTAGCCAAGTCGATCTTCGTGCGGCCCCTGATCCATGCACGTCCGTGACCCTCGATGTCGTCGAAAGGAACTGGTTTTCCAACCTCTCGTAGTGCGGCGTCCTCTTTCCCCCAGTCCGCCATCTTCCTAACGTAGCCACGACTACCCAGGCGGTGGGGGTGTTTATTCTTCGAGCGGAGTTCTTTGCTCTTCAAACTCTTTGCCTTGAACTCTTCCGTAGACTTCATTCGAACGAACTCTTCCCAAACCTCCTCCGTTATTTGGTGATATCTCTATAACGACGAGTGGTTTTTCTGCACATATTCTTTGTTCAACGTGCTCCTGAAGTTCCGGAGGGACTTAGCCATCGTCACCTTCGCCGCCCATTCTACTTTCTCCCTGTAGCCTTCGGGGATCTAGAACTTGCTCCACAGCTCCTGCATGATTCGTCCAATCTAGGCCTCGGGCACTTCAATCCAATCTTGTGTTGTGATACGTATATGTTGACGTGCGAGGTAACCGCACGCGCTGTTGAACTTAGATGCCGTCTTCTGGGGTTGGGAAGGGTACCATGTTATCTGGTCTACCTCCGTGATGACCTGCCTTTGCGTAGGCATCTTATTACCGGTTCTCGGTTTCCTAACTCTTTTCGTTGCCGCCGGGGGCTCCAACAAACCACTACTTTCATCGCCCGTCATCGATCTTTGTTGCAAAAAAAACAACTCACTAATTACTTTGATCTTTTATATATTATTCATATATATTGAATATGTGATCTTTTCAAAAATTGAAACTTGAGTGTCCTAACCCTACCATATATGATAAGAGGCTATATAAAGAATCTGGAAAATTGTGCTTGCAGCCCTATTACATGATTGTGCTAAGTAAACTAACGTATGAGTGAACTATGAACTGTTGAGCAAACTACTACTCCTCATAGTACGTCCCAGGTTAACGAGAAAGCTATGATTGCAGCCAACAAAAATAAGCAAACCGCTAACCCTAGTGTGAGTATTTCTGCACACAACACAACAAGCTATAGGGGTACCTGTGCGGAGGAGAACCAGCATCATGAAAAGCATATGGAATAGACTCATGCCCTAGCAAATTAACAACACACAAACCCGTAGATTTCCATGTGGTTATAGGGGTACCTGTGGGGAGGAGAACCCACGGTGAAGGTTGTTGGGACGAGAGCAGCGTCCACGGCGGCGGCGGTTGTTGGGACGAGAGCAGCGTCCACGGCGGCGACGGCGGTTGGGACGAGAGCAGCGTCCACGGCGGCAGGAGCAGTCGGGGAGGCATCCATTGCTGCGGCAGCGGGGTCGCTAGGGTTCACGGTGGGAGGTGGCCGCAACGATGCTCTTATGTCGACGAGGTGCCGCTGCTGGTCAGAACAGAAGAGCAAGTCTAGGGTTCGACGCGCGGTGACAAATTTCAAGTCTCGCGGGCACGGGTTAAATAGAAGAGGTCATCGCGGACGGGCTTAGATACAACCCGCCTGTGATAAGTACTTCATCACCGACGGGCTCAAATGAGACCCGTTCGTGATTAGTAAGTTATCACGGATGGGCCGAACCAAGGCCCGTCAGTGATGACAATCGATCACGGACGTTCCAGTTTTTTCGCCCGTCCGTGATAACAATTTTATCACACTGCATCGAACTGCATACTGAATCTGCATTTCAGACCATAGACTCAGTAAGGGCAGTTCGAACTTAGTGAACTTACTGAATCTGCATTTCAGACCCTAGATTCAGTATGTTTGGAGTAATATAGGACTGTTAATACAACAAAGTAGAGTACTTCATGATTTAATTGAGGTAAATGTCCAACAATACATAATACAACTAGGGGTTGACAATTTTATCACACTGAATCGAACTACATACTGAATCTGCATTTTAGACCATAGACTCAGTAAGGGTAGTTCGAACTTAGTGAACTTACTGAATCTGCATTTCAGACCCTAGATTCAGTACGTTTGGAGTAATATAGGACTGTTAATACAACAAAGTAGAGTACTTCATGATTTAATTGAGGTAAATGTCCAACAATACATAATACAACTAGGTGTTGACAATTTATTCGTCGTCATCGTTGTCGACTAGTTTTTTCCATTATATGTTAGTCCTTCATTATGATCTCGACGTACGTACGTTGGCACATCATCACTTGGTTCTTCGTCTTCACTTGGTTCTTCGTCTTCACAATCGGGCTCCGGATCGTCGAATTGGTTGTAGTCTTCTTCATCAACTACACCATCAACTCCAATGATACTCCTTTTTCCATTCCTCACAACGTGGCGCTTCTTATTTGATGGGTCGACTATGTAGAAGACTTGGGAAACCTGTTTAGCGAAGACAAAAGGCTCTTCTACTGATCCAGAACTCTCTAGATCCACGGTAGTGAAGTTCTGATCTTCGACAGTCACATCTTTGAGATTCACCCATCGGCATCGAAACAAGGGGGATCTTGGTGACTATGTAGTCAAGTTCCCAAATCTCTTTGATTATGCCATAGTAGTTGCACTTAATCCCTCGGAAACTACGGGCTTCTACCCGGACCCCACTGTTCTAGTATGTGCTTTTTCGGTCTTGGGCGTCCGTGTAAAATGTATATCCGTTGATCTCGTACCCTTGCCATGTCACGACGTTCGCGACGGTTCCTCTTGCCAACAATCCGGCTACATCTTCTTCTTCAGTTGAAGGGTTTTTATCGTAAAAATAGTTCTTCAACCACTGGTTGAACCCGATGTTGTGTGTTTTCGTGATCCAAAATTCAGACTTTTTTGGATTTTATTGGCGTAACACTTGCTTGTGAATTTCGATATACGGATCCACCACTGACATGTGTTGCAAGACCGTGAAATGAGCTCTGTCGAACTCTGTTGTATCTGAAGGCTGATAATCTTTCCTGCCGATCGTCCCGACGCCAGCGAGCCTACCCTCGTGCCAAGAACGGGGCACACCTATGGGACGGTGTTCAGCCATGTAATCCATGCAAAACTCGATGACCTCTTCGGCAGCATAGCCTTCAATGATGCTCCCTTCCGGCTTGTATCTGTTGCGAACATATCGCTTTAGAATACCCATGTACCTCTCGAACGGGTACATGCTATGTAGGAACACGGGTCCCAACATCTGTATCTCGTGCACAACATGGATCATCAGATGGACCATGATATCAAAAAATGACGGAGGGAAGTACATCTCTAGTTGGCATATTATAACAGTTATGTCGTAGTGCAGTTTAGATAGTCGCTGCGGATCGATTGACTTCTGAGAGATCGTGTTGAGAAAGCTACACAGGTTTGTGACTGTCTCGCGGACTCCGGGCTCCAAGATACCTCTTATTGCAACAGGTAAGATCTGCGTCATCATTACATGACAGTCATGAGACTTCATGCCTATTAATCTCAAGTCTTTCATTGAAACAAATTTCTTTATGTTCGCGGAGTAACCAGATGGAACTTTCACCCTAAAGAGGCACTGGCACAATTCCCGTCTCTCAGCCTTGCTAAGAGTGTAGCAAGCAGGGGGGATGTATGTTTTGCCTTTCTTCGTCAGTTGTGGTCCCAGCTCTGGTCTGATACCCATTTCTTGCATGTCAAGGCATGCCTTCACACCATCTTTTGTCTTCTCAGGAATGTTGAGCAAGACACCAATCAAGCTGTCGACACATTTTTTTCAATGTGCATGACATCAATGCTGTGACTGATATTTAGCACCTTCCAATACGGTAAGTCCCAAAATACGGATTTCTTTTTCTAGATGCCTGGCCTTAGCTTCTATTCCTTTCCAAACAGAACATCGATATCTTTCACAATTTCATAAATTTCTTCACCGTTTTTTTGTGCGGGGCGCTCCCGTATCTCGACTTCTCCGTTGAACTGTTTCTTCCACTTCCTCCAAATATGATCGTTCGGAAGGAACCGACGGTGACCCATATATACGATTTTACGCGAGTGTGTCAAGTACTGACTCACTGTTTGTTCTTGGCACACAACACATGCTTCATGTCCTTTCACAGTCTGGCCGGGCGAGTTTCCATAAGCAGGATAATCATTCACGGTTGTGAACAACAAGGCGCGTAGGTTCAAGTTCTCTTGTTTATCTGCGTCCCAGACTTCCACCCTGTCGTGCCAAAGTGCCGCTAAATCTTCCTTTAGTAGTTGTACGTACACATCAAGGTAATTTCTAGGTTGCTTAGGCCCTTGAATGAGTACGGAGAGATGTATGTACTTACGCTTCATGCACAGTCATGGAGGAAGGTTGTAAATAATGAGGAGGACGGGCCATGTGCTGTGTCGGCTGCTCATGTTACCGAATGCATTGATTCCGTCTGTACTCATCCCAAACCTTATGTTCCTCGGCTCCTTACCGAATTCCGGAAATACTCTATCGACAGTCCTCCACTGGCATGCGTCTGTAGGGTGTCTCATTATTCCATCTTCCTTACGCCCCTCTGAGTGCCAACGCATCTTCTTTGCCTCCTTCTTATTAGCAAACAAACGTTTCAAACGGGGAATGATCGGAAGATACCAAACTACCTTTGCTGGAGGCCCCTTCACCGCACCCTCATCTTCATCCTCATCATCATGACTGTTGTCTTCAGTTGTAATACGCTTGTAGCGGGATGTCTTGCATGACGGACATCTATGCAGGTTGGCGTACTCTTTGCGGTACAGAATACAGTCCTTTGGACATGCATGTATTTTTTTTACTTGTAATCCAAGAGGGCATATAACCTTCTTCGCCCTGTAAGTTGTTGTTGGCAACACATTCCCTTCCGGAAGAATGTCCTCCAGGAGCACTAACAGCTTTATGAAACTTGTGTCCGACCAGTTATTGCTTGCCTTGATCTTCAACAGTTCTAGCACGGCAGCCAATTGCGTGTGCTTCGCTTTGCATCCCGGAAACAAGGGTACTTCCGAGTCTCCCAACAAGCCTAAGAACTCATCGTACTCTCTTCCACCAAGGTTCGTCCCTTCCGCGTCACGCAACATTTGGTCCAAATCATTGTGTACGTCAACCATATCCTCATTTGAGGATTCCAAATTGGCTTCTTCCACCGATTCGTCAAGCGATGCAACATGTCCAGCCTCGACTTCGACCCCTTCGCCAACCCCAAGTCGTACCTCTTCGCCACTTGGGACGGCTTCTGCCTCCTCACCAGTGCCAACTTCTTTCTCCTCGCCATGACTTGTCCAACAGGTATAACCATCTATGAAACCCTTTATAAGCAAGTGTAATTGCAAGTCCTTTGTCGTCTGCACCATCTGCATGTTATTGCAATTACGACATGGACAACACATTTCATTCATTCTCTTCCTCAACATATCTTCTCGGGCAGCTCTAAGAAACCCAGATAAAGCATCTATGTACCCTCTGGTAGCACGATCCCCGTACATCCAACTTCGATCCATCGATCCTAGAGTATTAAATGATAGCATGAAGGCTTTAATCTACGTCCTTTAGGGAATATACACACTTAATAAATGATATACAGATAGCACGGTTACTAACCTCTGGTCTCCAACTCAAAATATATGTACCACTATCGATCCCCTTCCAAATGCGACCCAAATCACGCGTCTGGGCGGCCGCAACATAGCAGAGGACGCGAGCAGGTGCCGCTGCTGGTCGGACCTAAGGAGCAAAAACTCGGGTTCGACGCGCGGCGAAAATGACAAGTCGCACGGTTAGAAACCTATATAGGGCAACTCATCGCGGACGGGCCAAATCAAAACCCGTCAGTGAACATTTTCGCGCCATTTGAAGGACCTCATCACTGACGGGTCGCTTACGGGGAGCCGTCAGTGCTGACAGAAATCATCACAGACGGGTCGTCCTTTAACCTGTCTGTGATAACTCATCACCACATGGTTGTATTTTCACCCGTGGAAGGTATATCATCACTGACGGACCGGAAGTAACCCGTCAGTGCTCATCCGTGCTCGCGCCCAAAGTAGTTCTCTGTTTCACGCCAATACTGCGACGGGAGACGAGGGGTTGTGCCTGTAGAGACGAGGGGTCGCGCCTGTACGGCGGGAGACGAGGATCTCTATATAACGTCTCCCTCGATCTTCTTCATCATCCAAAGCACGCACGGTCTTCCTGTTCTTCCTCTCTTCGAATTCCTGCCCCCCAAATATTCGTCACTGCCTGCTTTGCAATGGAATCTGCGGGTACCTCCTCCCACATGGCCGGGAAGCGCAAGAGGGTGTCCCGTTCTCCGTCCCCGCCTCTGTCCCCTCCTCCATCCCCTCCTCCGTCCCCTCCTCCATCCCCGATCAACGAGAGCAGCACCAAGCTCACATGCACCTCTCCCGCGAGACGGTTCGAGCCATCGGGTGCGGCTATGGAAACACACAGGGCACCCTCCTCTGTGTGTACATTGAAGGAGTACGCTACTCCGGCGCCTTCGTCGTCCAGAGTGTGTTGGCCAAGAAGTACCCACGAGCAAAGTTCATCATCGAAGGACACCACGAGCCGGGCCGATTCCTCATCTACTGTACTTCTAGTGGGTCGGAGCGCACCAGTCGCAACACCCATCGGCCGCCGCCTCCACGCCATCAAGTGGGGTGTCGACTGAGTGAGCTTCTTCCTTGTCCATAAGTTGCTCGCTCTAATGCTGGAGCCCCTCGATGAAGATCTGCAGCTCGAGAACTTTTAGTTATTTATATTTTTAGTCGGAACCAATGGTCTGTATATATCTTAATCGTTTCCGATGTTCTGTATGCTATTATGTTCGGAACCAATGGTCTGTATATATCTTAATCGTTTCCGATGTTCTGTATGCTATTATGTTCTATTGTAGTTGTCCTGAAAGTCGTGAGTTCTTCGTTCGAATTGCCCATCACACTTTTTATCACTGACGGATAGAAGTAAGACCCATCTGTGACGACAGTCTTAGTCCTAGAACAGGATCATCACTAACGGGTAGAGAAATGACCCGTCTGTGATCTAGAAGTCATCACTGACGGGCCGAATAATGATCCGCCTATGATGAGAAGGTCATCACTGACGGACCTAAAAATAACCCGTCAGTGATTACAGTCATCACAGACGGGTCCTCATTTTCACCTGTCCGTGATGAGATTTCGCTTCACTTTGCTTGCCACCTCTGAAAAACATCCTAGCTGCATGTATGTGCAGCCTCTGCACAGGCGCAGCATGCGCAGGACAGTATATACAAATTAATCTATTTTCTGCATCTCAATTCGACATCGCAAATTTGACAAGTCCACATCTCAAATATATATATGTACAATACATTCGACATCGCACAAGTTGCTAAAGAATTTTGCACATCTCACTTTCATATGAAAATAAAATATCTAGAGTGCTAGCTAGAGTGTTTACACACTGAGTACAGAAATGGACTCCCTAGAATGCGATAGACGCATTAGAATGCGACAGACACATTAGAATGTGATATCGGCATGTAGTTTTCTTGTGTAGTGTAACCGCAATAGAGAGTGTCGTCACCATTGTGACATTGCGGTTACACTGCACAAGACACTCTTTCCAAGAAAAGTGTCTTGTGCAGTGCAGCGCAGTGTCACAAACGCGACGGAGAGGGGAGAACGGCGGCCTCCGCCGGCGTCGGCGCCGCTGCAAGGCGGAGGACGGCCCGGGGGGGCTCGGGGAGGAGGTAGCGGTCGATCCGGGCTCGAGGAAGAGGCGGCGACCGCATCCAGGAAGAGGCGGCGACTGGATCCGGGCTCGGAGGGGCTCGGGGAGGAGGAAGCGGTCGGATCCGGGCTCGAGGAAGAGGCGGCGACCGCATCCGGGCTCGGGGGGCTCAGGGAGGAGGCGGCGGCCACAGCGCGGTGTGAAAGAAAGCTAGGGTTTCAACGCCACGAAAATGACTAGGCCGTCCATTTTATAGATAGAAGAAGCCATCACGGACGGGCCAAAATTATGCCTGCCAATGCTACTTTGGTCATCGTTGACGGGTCAGTTTTCTACCCGTCCGTGCTGACCTGCAGTATCAGCACTAACGGTTCACTTCTCCTACCCGTCTGTGATAAACTAAATCATCACTGACGGGCACGAAATATACCCGTAACTGAAAATAATCACTGATGGGCACAAAACCTACCCGTCAGTGATGATATCTTTGATAATAGCCCTGAGGCTCTTCGCATATTCATCGCTGACGGGTTGTTTACCTACCCGTCAGTGAAGTGGTGTCACCACTGACGGGCACGGTTTACCCGTCAGTGATACCGATCCTGGATGACGTTGTTTGTAGTAGTGTCTCCTTCAGATAACATTAAATGAGAGAATCCCCAATATTCATCTAAATAGAAAAAATGAGTATGCTTTTCTAATCTTCTAAATTTAATCAATAAAAGGTAAAGGTGATCTTCCCTTGTAGATTTATTTAATTTTCTATAATCGATGCACACCTATAGCCAATTTTTTAGGTACATAATGAACGGGACTTACCTTACTATCAAAACTTTGATAAATAATTTCAGCTTCAAGAAGACGAATCACCTCTTTTCTTACCACATCCTTCATGTTTGGATTCAAACAATGTTGACCTTCAAAAACTGGCTTGGCTCCTTCTTCCATTTGTATACATGCACGCATAATAAAGGATCCATACCTCTGAGATCATCGTCTAGTGTGTATCCAATTGCTAGACTATGTGCTCAGATAACATTAAGTAGTTTTTTCCTCTTGTTCTCATGAATGTTCAGCATTGTTAATAACGGGGTAAATATTATTCTCATCTAAATGTGCATACCTTAAATGTTTTAGGCAATTGCCTCATTTCGTTTTTCTATATTATTTTTATCTTCATCCATAATTTGGTCATAACCTCGTTGTTCATAATCCTCGTCCAATATATCTTCATTAAGTATACCCCTTTCTAAACCATCTTTAGAAATTAATTGTATTGAATCTTGTTATGGCTCTTCCACTACTCAGAAA